>NIPQ01104077.1:3283-17064 GCA_002806875.1 Lepidotrigona ventralis hoosana | reverse complement strand
GTGACGCGTGAGCATGGAGTCTAACGTAATGCTTCTCTTTGTCCGGCACGATCATTGGTGGAAATCATTTTTTGTTTTTCCTTCTCAAACTGTATCATCGTTCAGCCCTGCGATTTTGATGGACGTTTCGATTTCATATTTTACGATTTTAATTTCTCCGGTCAATTGTTTAATATGTTCAATATTCGAAAGTCTTTAGATCACGAAGACAGAAGGAATACGAATGAAGAGACAATTAATTGGCAGCGTATCGAAGTCCTAGAACTATTGCTCGGTAGAGAATGACTTTCTGGATAGGTGCGAAAAGATTCGACAATTTCAATATCAGAAAATTCTGAGGAATGACTTTTTCCCCTGGAATCTTCAGAATTGAAACAGATATCTGTTTGACCGAAAAGTAACTGCGTTTTTTTTTCCAACAGATGGGCATATGTGTATGTCTTGTATGGAGGTTTGTTCCTTTAAGCAAATATTATAATTAGCAATATTGTAATTATAAGCAAATAACTATTTATTTTAATTTTCGTATAACAAGATCCTTATGACGACCGTTCGCTTTGGTTGATTCTTAACAACTGAGAATACACTATTAAGCAAATATTATAATTAGCAATATTGTAATTATAAGCAAATAACTATTTATTTTAATTTTCGTATAACAAGATCCTTATGACGACCGTTCGCTTTGGTTGATTCTTAACAACTGAGAATACACTACATTTTCCAATTCATTTTATTTTCTTCTTTCTTCATTTGTAATCAGTGCCACTGCTGTTAAAAATACGCCGCCACATGTGAAGTGCAATTAACTTCACTTTAAATCACAGACTCATTGTGACTGTTTTAGAAAAAGGAAAGTGAACGATCTCGTTAACAATTGTTTGCTCGGCGTCGATTTCAAAATGGGAAATCAAGGAGGAACGCTTTCNTTTCAAAATGGGAAATCAAGGAGGAACGCTTTCGTCATATTTTGCCACACTATCATCGAAAATGAAAAGAAAGCTGTGCAAGCTCGTATAATAAAAAAGTTATCTGACGTGTACGGTGAAGAAGCCTCGAAAACTACGACAGTATCAGAATTAGCTTGCTGAACTTCTCCACTGATGAGGAGATATCACTAGAGTTCACTAGAAGGAAGATAATCGAACAACATGGACGCTGCATTGTCTAACAAATCTTTTGTTTCTCACCAAAGATTCGTCTTTTATTCACTTTCACACAAGAAGAGTTACGCAGTTACTTTTTTTTGGCCAAGCTATAGATGTCCATATTTAAACGAGCCTGTATAAACCCGTCCTGCATAAAAGACAGCGTGAATAGGGGAAAAAAATAATGTAGCCAGCTAATGAAACGTAACAAGGAAGAAAATACAGGGAAGTGAAAGAAAAGGCCCGTCGAATGGCACGTGTGCCTGGTTCGTACAACGCGTTTTTCCGCGCCGAGAGGCTTCTCTCTCTCTCTCTCTCTCCCTCCTCTCCGTCCCCTGTCCCCGTTGGCCAGTACTCGGTCGATTGTACAAGCCGTAGGAGAAACGGAGCCCTTTTCATCCCCCTGCGCGGCCCGCTCAACTTGGAAATTGTTCTCGGCCCCTGCTCGATCCTGCCCGGTCCTTGTCGGCACTCAAACTAATAAGCTCTCCGGATTAATTAAAATTTTGTCCGATGTTGCTGGCCGCGCGCGCGGCCAAACCGTGAGCTTTCGACGTATAAACAGGAACGCGGCACTCTCTTCTCTCTCTCTCTCTCTCTCTCTCTCTCTTTCCTTCTCTTCTTTCATCCCCTCTCGGTTGCTTCTTTTTTCCTTTCCCTCCGTCTTTCGTCTTTTTCTCTTTTCTTTCTTCCTTCCTCCATTTTTTCCTACCCTGTCTCTTTTTCTGTTTTTCTTTTCTTTTCTTTTCTTTTTTTTAATTCGTCGATTCCAACTAATTACGACGCGCACACACGTACACAGAAGGGTCACGTAGCTCGTTGTTGTTGTGTTGTATCGCGAACTCGACGTTTCGATGGCTGCTTCTCGCGAGCTTCTCTCTCTCTCTCTCTCTCTCTTCTCATTCGCTGTTTTTTTTTCTTCTCCTCGTTTCTTTTCTGCGAATATTCCTTCCTCCTTGCCCGACCCGGCTCTCTCGTCGTTAATTGCCGTTCGAGCACTAATTACTCATTAACGACGGGGAAAGAATCGTAGGAATCGGTGAGAGGGAGGGGGATTTACGGATACACTCCGGATAATTTCATAGGCGAGTACGCGAGGAACGAATATATTCCCGCGCGCGCGCGCGTGTGCACGAGAGAGCTCCGTTATCGAGGTGAAAGGATCTTTTATTTAGTAATAGAAGTTCGAAGTGGAGAATGGGTTTAAAGATAAACATCGTTACGTGCTCTCGTAGCTGCGGCGGATAATTATTAACCATTAAGTAGCCCGGCGTAAGGTCGTACTGTTTTCCAGACCCCCGGTGCTTTATGCTCTTCGTTCCGCGAGATATAGTTTAATATGTTGCGAATCTATTCTGCGCGGTACTGTTCTTTTCTCCCTCGTCTCTCTGTTAGCCGAGAACGAAACGAGATGGGCTTGCCAGAGGGATAAGGAACTTTACGAGTGATTCGGACTGATAAGCTGTAATTAGAAACCATCGTGGGTTAGGCGAATCGGGGTAACTTGAAATATTCTCGGGGATGAGGTAACGAGATATCTGGATTTTTCCTTTCGGCGATTAGAATTTCGTTCGTTAAAGTATAAGTGAGTGTACGTTGAGGAAATAGATTAAGAGAAAGATCCAGAGTCCTAGTCCCAGTGCCTATGTGTTTTTCATATCTTGCTCAGAGATTACACCCTGCTGTCAACAGTCATCGTCCAGCTTTTGGATCTAAAGTTTCTGAGGTAGCCGTTGAAAAATAACAGAGTGGAGTGAATTACGTTCGACAGGAGTATAAATGTCATAATGTTACGTTTTACACCTGTCGAACGTAATCCCGTACACGTCGCAATTCCATAATTACGACATATTTCTCTTTGCGTTGCTTTTAATCTTTTAATCTTCCTGTCGTCGCTCGCCACTGACTGCGGTATCACGATATAAAAAACACATCAGGCAATTCTCCCTTGCAACCTGTACCCGGCCATAAATTCTCGCGAGTGACGACAAATTGCCACGATTGACTCTGCTTCCACCCAAACGAAACGACGCGATCGTCATCGAGGCGAAGATGCACGATGCCCTGTTCCCCCCCTCTAATTTTTCACGGACCCTCGAGTAACACTTCAATCCAGGATAATATCGCAGCTGTCGTTGCTAATGCGTTATTATTCCCTGTTCCGTGAACGAAACAGAACGTGCTCGAATGCACCCTCGACAATTTTCGAGGATTTCTCTTTTTTTTCGTCGGGTTTCGTCTGCTGCCTCTTTCCTAAATCTTTGCACTTGGGTAGAAAGGAAAGTTCTCCGTTGGCTATCAGATGGACTTTACTTTCGATTTTATGGAAGAACCTGCCGCAAAATTAACATTGATCTTGAAATTGAAGGTTAAATTTTTTCTTTTTCTTTTGCATTGTGTTCAACTCATCAGTGGAAAGTTAAACTTAACCCAAACCTAACCTAATATTTCTCTTGAAAAAAGTTTCTTAATCATTTAACAATGCGAACGCGTGCGTACTAACAGCGACTTTGGATGTCTGTTTTACGTAATTTTCGTATTAGATTTCAGCAACATTTGATTTGTCATAGTTGTAGCATCAGTGTGAGTCTAAATAATCAAATGATGAAACTAACTGTTAACATTATTCGAAATGTAAACATGACGTTTACACACGCGTCCGGAATTAGTACAGTTTAAATTAAGAACTTAGGTTCCTCTGCTGCACGAATGAAGTAGCTAATATGTCAGCTGACAAATTCTTCGATTTATCCGTTCATTAATATTTATCACTGATGAATAAATTACTGTACGAGATACGAAGAAATAGAAATTTTGATACGATTCAAATTTCCTGAAATTGGAAGCTAATCTTGCCCGTTAAAATTGATCGTCATCGAGCTACCAAGATCGTTTAAACCGGCAGCGTACACTTTGGCAACGCGAAAACAATCGGCCGGGCTTGAATAACCGCATTCGCGCCGCGCGCATATTTGCACGACAAATATTCGAACCTGAATACGAGGTCGGAACTCGTGCCTCAAGTGAGAGAATTAACAACGGCCTAATAATACCTGCGAATCGTTCGTAGGTTGCAGACGACGACAACGTTCCTGGTCTTCGAACTTGTCCCACCGAACACTTTGCCGCCCCTTAATTTTTAGTGTCTCGTCGACAGGCTAGGTCGTTTAAGTACGTTTCCTCCTTTGTAAGTTTGTAATGCTATTTACAAACGTGTCTTCGCGCGAGCGAATGCTGCACGCTTTGCACGCGCGCGCAAACCGCAGCCGCGTAAGCTGAGAACCGACAAATGTTGGAAGCCACGAGAGCCAGCGATCCAGGAGCAACGTCATGCCGGATTGCATCTGCTGAAAAGAGTTTTATTATTCCCGCGGAGGCAGATGCGTATGCGTGGCGGAGAAAGGGGAGAGAGAGAGAGAGAGGCGAGTTGGATGGAAAAAGAGAGGAAAACTCGGGCTGAGGGGTGAAGGGGAGTGTGGAATTGTATTAAGCGACGCGAAGGGAGGAGAGAAGAGGGTGAAACGGAAGGGCGAAAAGGGGGAGAATGCGGGAAAAGAGAAACATTGGTTAGAAAGGGTGGCTGCGGGAAAGGAGGAAGCGCTCGGGCTCTTTAAGGACTTCGGCCCTTTGTCGTCACCGGGCAAATTAATTCGATGAAGGCACGTTAAGGATCCTGTTCTCCTCGTCTCATACCGCGACAACGTCAGCCACGTCAGTCGACTTCTTTTTCCTCTCTCTCTCTCTCTCTCTCTCTCTCTCTCTCTACTCCTCTCGCCGGGGGTGATCACGCGAGCGAACGTCGTTAGAGGGATTTACAATTAGCGTGTCATTGCACGGCGATGCAATTAGGATGTTGCCGGCTGGCTCGTTATAATTGGGGGTTGTAGTAGTTAGTCTCGATTGCACTTGGGTAACGTGACCTGGCTGACTTGGACGTTCTTTGGGCAGAGGGGAGAAGGAAAAAAAGAAGGGTCGGAAGTACGTAAGTAATTGACTCGGTTATTACTTGGTACGAGTCGATAACATACGCGTACAGCAGGATGAGGATTTTGTGCGACGTTGACGAGAAATATCGTGCAAGATTTACCCGACTCTTCTGACGGTTTTTACGATGTTTTCTATTTATGCGAAAAACTAGTAAATCCTCCGTAAACGAGACTTGACGTTTCTCGTTCGAGTTCTTTTCTCCAGAAAAAAAGAAAATATTCCCCAAAATTTCCTCTCTGATCGAAACAAAGAATGGTATCCACGCGAGTCGCCGCGGAGAAATTAAATTGAATTTTCTCCACTGTGAGACCGTGATAAATCTGAAAAAATATGTGTTTGACAGATATTGGTCGTCTTACCCTAACTACGTTCTCGTTTTCACAATCGGACCCTAAGTCTGCCTTCCTCTCCGTTTCTGTTTCTCTTCTTCCTTCACCCCCTCCCCCCTCTCTTTCACCCTCATTCTTCAATCCCCTGTTCCACATTTCTTTCCGTAAAATTACCATACCTTCGAGCAACAGCTGCTACAGTCATCCTCAGCGTCTGATAAACTGATACTAGCGACACATGTTATAGTTCGAGGAGAAGGTGAAACAACCTCACTTCGAGGTTTCTTCGAGTGCAACTTTTTGCCGGAAGAAACGTCACAGTTTCGAGCATCACGGGGACGAAGTTTTCAGCGTGGCTCTCGGTTTTGCACGTGGTTAGGATCGCGTGTACTGTTTCGGCGATGGGAGGGGAGTTGTTCGGTTATAAATCGGAATTTATGGACGGATTTTCCGGGGGTAGAGGGGAGTTCGCCACGTTCGCCGCACCGTCATTAGGTTTGTAAATTACAGACAGTGAAGCACTGCTTCCGGTGTGTGACCGAGCTGTGACGCGCTTTATTGTTCGGTATCCACGCGCACCAACCTTTCGATCGGTATCCCGGTCGGATTTTTTTTTTCTTTTTTTGTGTGTTTGTTTGTCCAATTGCCAAGAACGTCAAAATTACGAGAACAAAGGGACGATTGGGTCGTGTCGAGGTTGGAATTTTTATTTTACCAGATTTTTTTGTTCTCTTTCCCTTTTCTTTTTTTTTTCTTCTTTTTGCCCATTTTTAAATTTTGTGAAGTCTACCACTTTTTCTCCCTTCCAAGCAAATGTAAGTCGAAGTCAAGTTGAACGCTTGAAACTCTCACAGATTTCAAATTCTTTCAGTCAACCAACTCTGTGCCACGTAGTTTCGTAGCCGAACACTCTGACCCGATTTCGTCCTCGCGAATATGTCACACATTGTACAGTCTGACAGTAAAGACTGGAACTACGAGGTGGAGGGAGGGAACTACGGCCGGTGGAGTGGCGGACCGTCCGTCCGTTCTCTGGAAACGTAGCCTACGTATTTCATCGGTGTGTATGTGAGCGGTCGTTGGGAATTTCGCGGAATTACGTAGTGAAACGCGGCTCGAGCCAATAACCGAATCATAATCCCTTAGTTTTACACGGGAACGGGGCGCACGCGGGGGACAGGGACCGGTTTCGGTAGGGTGAAACGGGTCGCGGAGCGGGGAACTTTACTGCGCAAATTAAGGCGAAGTGGCAGTCAGTAATTTTATGTGCCCATCTCAGCCACTGATATTGAATTTCCTTAGTCGCTTAATCCAAATCCTCGAATGGTGACGGGGCGAGGACGGGGTGTGTTAAGAGAAAGAGGAAGAGAGAGAGAGAGAAGTAGCGAAAGGGGATGAAAAGATGCGAGCGAAAGGGAGGAAGCGAGAAACCCTTCGGTAGCCGACGGCGGCAGCGATCTCGCGAAATTGAAATCATTACTTTACGGGCACACCGGCAAAATTGGCTACACACCCGGTGGATCACGATGGAATTTCTAAAAAGCGAGTAACCCTTGATCGTTCCTAATCAGTTGCCCGGTAATACCTGCCGCTTGACTGTTGATGGATGGATCGGTCCTAGCCGACGATCTGTCTTCCCGTATCGATCGGTATCCACGGAATGGAACGAACGACGGCGTACAGAGTTGGAAACTTTTTGGGAGTTTATTCCTCGGGAATAAACGAGGACAGCTCGACAGAGTGGGAGGAAAATAGGAAAGAAAAGCGTACAGGTGTCTTTGCTCCGTTTGCTTATTTCCATTGCACGCGTGCCACATTTCACCAAACTTCGCGAGCGAGTATCAATCCCGGTTTTGCTCGAAACGCGAGTTTCAATTCCTGCATAGTTAACCGGTTGCCACAAAGGGACAAAGAGGAGCGCTGAAACGAGAATCGGTGATTTTCCGGGTGGATTCTTTAGAACGCGATCTGGAAGCCCCTTTGGCCCGGCGTCGAGGCATCGAGCAGGACACAACACCGGCCGTGTACGCGGGAACCGCAGCCCGTGAAACGCGATTCCATCGGCGGGCCAAGTAAGCCGACATTTCGATAATCAGCGGCCACGTGTTGCGCCGGCCGCGTTGACTTGCTATAATTACTTTGGTCGAACCGTTAGCGTTCACCGGCCAGTGCCGATACGAGCGTGCAACAACTCTCTCTCTCTCTCTCTCTCTCTCTCTCTCTCTCGCACATACACATACACACACAACGCGGGATAATTTATCGCGAACCGATGCACGTTCCCGCGCCACGCGAATATTACCCCGTCGCTGGGAGACCGAGAAGAAGGTGAGAAAGGAAGAACAACACGACTCGAAGGAGAAAAGAAAATCTGTGGTTCTCGACGAGACTCGAGTTGGAGAAAGAATGGCTCAAAACAGAGAGAGGTGGAGATGAGTATTGGCAGGAGAGAAGAGAGAAAGTGACAGAGAATAAACGTTGCTTGCTGCAAAATTGCAAAAATTAACCATAAAACCTTGCCGGCATGCTGCGCGCTACCATGAAGCTAGCCGAGCTGCCAGCCAATCAGCGCATATTTTTGGCATTTACAACCAATCACACGGCCGCTGAAAACGTTCCGTGTACATGCTCGTCTGCCCTTTTTCTCCTCGCGAGAGAAAACGCCGATTTTCAAACTTTTGTAAATTTCTTGTCCCTTGTTAGTGTTTCTTCGCCTGGTGTTTCACTTTTTTCGTTAGAGTTTTAACAGTAAAGCTATCGATACTTCGTGTATACTTATTTCTACCGTGACCAGTCCTTAATAAAAGGTAACATTTTTTACATTTAGATGATAGTCAATTTGGTATCGGTAGCAGTTTCGATGCGTACTCAATATTAATTTCTCCTCTTTATTATGCGTATCTGGGGACTCTAATTCGTCTTAATGTTTCAAATAGATCCCCATCTTTTTCTATCCTATTTTAGAGAGTTCCTGTTCATCGACGTCCGAACAGAAATAACGCTCTTCGTCTGTGTTATTTATTTTTTCTAATACCTTCATACTTTTTGAATTCCTTGGCATTTTTGGGATAAATATTCGCCACAGAATGACACACTAAATACAAACTACAAAATTTACATCAAAGTACTGATTTACTCTTCCTTTCTTCAGATTTGCACTTATAAGTTGAAATTTAAAGCAAACATTTTAAAATTTTTATACTGTGGTGCTTTCTCCTGGAGTTATACAATTGCACTGTCACTCAAATCTGCGGCCCGTGTATCCTCTTGCAACGAAACGTTGTTATCGACCATTCGATAACCTTTCTCCTGAATCGATTGCATAGTTTTAGAAGAGTAAATATCAATTTTTCGACAAGCTACATATATTTTTTGAAAAAAAAAAGAAACAAGAGAAGAAATAAAGATAAATGTGATAACGTTTTAGTAGTAGGAAATTGTACGGAAAAGTTTGAAAACGATCAACTTGACCGGTAAGTGGTAGGTCCAGTGTTCTCGACGAATTTTTTAGAAATCCTTTTGGCGTGTCCCTGCAATTAATTGTGTTTCACGAACGTTGTGCTATTTGACGATATCTCGATGTTTGATGCGAAGCCTCGAGATTATAAGCTGTCTCATACTCGTACGAGACCATTGACAATAATTTCACCGTGGAACGGCCTCGATAAGAAACCTGTGATACCGCCCCTTTTCTAAATTGCGCCGATTCGAATTGGCCAACCCCAATTGGATCAGTTCTGGGGGACGCGCTCGAATTACGCATAACGTCGCTTTACGACTATCGTAAAGCCGGTTCCAAAAAATGCCGCCTCCGCCCCTATCGATTTCCTCGAGCCGATTTGCTCTGCTAACCACCTTCGGAGACACTTACAATTAGGAAAATGAAATACGATACGGGGGTAAACTCAACCTTCGTTCCGAATGTATTCACTCCGAATGATTCCATATTGATCAAACTTTATAGACGGGGATGTTCACGGATTTACTGGCCAGTGGTCTTTCTCTCGAAAACAAAATGAAGGAAAATGTAGTACTGTTTTTTGTAAGCAACATGCATGCTGACGGTGCTAGGTTTCTAGCGTTATTTTTTTTAGAAATGAAGCTAACCTTCCAACTGCCAAACATTCGGGTCCACGCAAAATATTGTTTTCTGCATTAACCGTAAATAAACGAAAGATCATAGATTCACAAATATATTCTCGTTTTCTTTCTTCTTATAATGTAACACAAACAATGAATAAATAAATAAGAAATATAATATACAAAATATTTATTACATACGTATAATAATAATTATGATATAATATAATCTTCTCTAGGTGATATTTAATACAATCGCGACATGAAACTTAGATCGATAACTTTTTGATCAGTAGTCCAAGAGTTGAACGGAATATTACATATTTTTTTTTTTTTGTATCATGTGAAAGCGTGCACGATGACGAAAAATTACGACAGTTAAATCAAAATATCTGCTAAAAAATAAAAAAAAATGAAACATACCGCATAAATAGAAAAGGAGTGTGCCAAGTTAATTTCTCGCGGGCAACGGTAAGTCGAAGCACGCCATCTACGTGGAAGAAGAAGGAAAGAAAGGGGGGGAAAAAGAGCATCCGGACGAATTGATCTAACGTTCCGTTCGAACGCACAATACCGCAACTCGCATACAATCGGCGGCGAACAGTTTTTCTTCGACCCCTTCGCTGCGTACAATAAATTTATGCCTCCATTCACTACTGCTACTTACTCCCTCCCCCTTCTTCTCCCTTCCCCTCCTCTCTCTCTCCCCCTTTTACGACTCTGCGTCGCGTACACGCGTGCAAACACGCGTTACAATAAGTCCGCGGCCCGTTTAATAGAATAATTAAGGGCCCTCGTGCAGCAGCTGATGCCTGGATCGTGCGTTTCCGCGCTTGTTCGCCAGCTCTGGATCGAGGAGCATTGTTGATTCAGGGGTGCGTGAGTTTCGCGAACAATGGGGCCCACGGGGGAATTAAGCATCGATGCGAATTCTGCGCGGGATTAACGCGCGACAAAAATCGGCGTCCAACGGTGCGGATCCACAAGGTCTGTGGATCTTTTTAATTTTCCCGAGGACGAATCCGAAACATTCGAATGGAAGGTTCGGTCGAGCTTTGAAAGTTGGAGGAGAATTTTGGTTTGGCAAACGTGAGAGGGTAATTCGCAGCGGGGAATTCGATACACGGTTGTTCCGAGGCAAATTGAGATCCGGGTAACGTAATTTATAAAATTCGCCGGAATGCAACGCCGAGCAGATAACACGACCTTTGGACGTTTAGACTTTGGGGACGAAGGATTCCGCGACGTTCAGGCTGCGAAACGTTCTCATCAGCGTGGGCAAAAGTCCAAAAGTCCGGGTTTTAAAGTTTCGCATGGTAAATATGAGGAATCGGGGGCACGTTCGTTTGCATCCTGACCCACTGGGTCCGCGATAATACGATCTAAATACACGGTGTATTGGTCAAGTGTCGGCAAATTTATCGAACTGTAATAAATTCCGAGCAAAATACGTTTCATTTCCCCCGTTTGTAGATTTCTTCTTACACTATTAACTCAATTAACTCACTGTTACGACGCGGATTCGACGTTCGTCTCCGTTCAGTCCGCTTCCCTTGCCGAAGGAGGTAAGAATAGTTCAGTTTGATTAGCGTATTAAGGTTGGATCTCGACGTAGCTTTTGTGATACGTCGACTGATTTATTGAGAAAACACTGAGTCACAATGCTTGATTGCTGGTGAGAAAATTTTACTCACGTTGAATGTTTGTCACGGTTTGCAAGAAGAACTCGATGAAATGGTTATTAAGAAAGAACTAAGATCGAGATGTGCCGATCGAGTGCTTTGTGCGATGCTCGAAGCTCGCTGATTGGAAATTCAGAACAATGAGTATTATAAATACAATGAATTAACAATGAACTTCTCCCATTTTTCGATCAAGTATGTCAGGAATCCTTGATCCTTAACCATAATGGTAACAAAATTTATGAAGCACGGTACCATTTGTGATGGATGTTGTATATTGCTATTGTTTCTAATATGCCTTGTCTACTAAACTGTAACTGTTAATTGCTATCGAGAATTGTTCTTGGAATGCAGAACCTTGATAAAATTGGAAAGGGGCCCTTGACAATGAGCAACATAACCAAATTTTTTATTGCTCGGATATGAAGACCCTTTCACAAATAACGGAATACCTTGTACCGTGCAACACTCACAAATAATACTTGCTCGTAACATCACCCTCGACCAACCAAGGCTGGTGTCGATTTCCCTAGAAAAAGAAAAAAAGAAAAAAGAAAAAGAAAAAGGAGAAAAAGACAAATTGAGGGTTTGGTGGACGAAGTTGAGACGAGTGACCCACTCGCGGTAATACGGTTTAAATACGACGCGTGAAGGCGTTGATATCGCGGCAGCGGTAAGGTGTAAAACCGCAGGATTCCAATGGAAACAGTTATTTGCGGTCACGAAGTGCTCTGTGACGTATCTCGGCTCGCGCTTACTCGTTCGCTCGCTCGCTCGCTCGCTAGCTAGCTAGCTGACTGCCGCGCGTGCAAACTTACTGTACGTGTCACCTATACCCACGTAACTTCCGTGCACGTGCATTTATATGTACGCGAGCACACGTAGAAAACGAGCGTTCTCAAACTGTGCAGCAGAGGCAGCCCACGTACACACGTATATACGTGGAAACGTAGAGACACACACACATACGTACGTGAAGAAGCGTATCCAGGCACCGCGTAACCGATGGTAGGTGTACACACCTTCCTTCCGTCCTTCCTTTCCCAGGAAGTGGAGTCAAGTGGACCCACCGCCACCGCCGGAAACTCCACTAATGACTAAACTTGCTAATTTCGACCAATTAGGCTCCTACCGCCCCCTTTGCCTCCCGTTTCGCCGTCCTTGCCACGTCGCTTTCATCGTCTCTCTCCTTTCTCTCTCTCTCTCTCTCTCTCTCTATTTCTCATTCCTCTCCCCCCTCCCTCCCTCTCACTGTCTCTGCGTGGCTCGGCCAACTTGCAGCCTGTCTAATGCACGCCGCATTTACCTTGACCGATAGACGCTCGCTCCTAATTTCGCGGTACATTGCGCAGTGCGGACTGGCTGCGGATTAAATATTTTCTTATTAAACACCGCGGCCAAAGGCCTTTGTACGTACGTTCTGTCGCGTGCTGCCCGATCCTGTGAGGGATTTACCATTAGAGTTGCCAGCACTAACGAGGACACGATCGAACGGATAGACATTCGAAGGAAGATCGGGTGACTGCGCCCGGTGTAAACTACGAACGATCGATCGATAGCCGAGGATATCTTTCAAGGATAAATTGTTTCGTTTAAACACTTGGACCTTGGAAACGAGAGTCATCCGTTGAATGAAAATCACGCACAGACGTTTTACTTTTGAACACTGAACCTATCCGTGAACTCTTTGCCCTCGACAGACTTTTCTTCTTTTGGTACCATCTTCCAGCAATTTATATTTACGGAGCATCACTTCAAATCACTAAAATGATTGGTAATAATCATTCAAATGGTATTTGACACGAAATTTTGTTGATTGCATCTTTCTAACGTGTGATATATCGTTTAAATTTAAAGCAGTTGTCAACGTGCATTGCAAGTTTGCCAGAACTAGTATAATATATATATATAAGAGTTGATGATACATAGTTTTAATCTCTGGAAAAATATCATCCGTCATCTTTTTTTTTAAACTCTCGCAAGAAGCGATAGGAAGTCTAATTTATGTGAATTATTTCAACGAGTGTCAATTGACTCAAGACTGTCTTTAGAAATTTCTTCTTCTGAAATTCGTTTGTTCTCCTTACGTCATTGTAGTTTTCCAGTCTATTTAGATATTATGCTATTATACATCGCCATCATATAATACTAAAATGTATACGTTTGTTAATTATCAACAAATTATAAAAAGAGAAAGTCCGAGAGCTGTTGACTAGACTTAAGTACGACGTCAAGTCGAGTGCAGAGGGTCAAATAATCGGCTGTGAAATAAAGATTTCGCATTTTCAGATGGAAAAGAAGGAAAATCATGTATTTTCATTCTTCGTCATAAAGTTTCAACGAGCGGAAGGAATAACGAGTGCTGAAATCTTAAATCTCAAATTTTCAACTGGCCGTGATGCGTTTAGTGTTAACGTGTATGTAATGGAGCTCCGATGAAGTAAATTAATTATTGTGAATGTTACTTCAAACCAAAGGTTTTATCTCGTTCTCAGCATTCTCTGTCGTGACATAAATTAACCGAGATGTCCATTAAGACATTTACAATCTCGTCG
>NIPQ01104059.1:0-41629 GCA_002806875.1 Lepidotrigona ventralis hoosana | reverse complement strand
GTACATTCGTTCAATCTGTTGTCAATATGAGTAGGAGCGATCTTGACCGTACTGCCAAGAGCATTTCGCCTTTTACAGCCCAGACTCGCAACGCCAATATGCATTGACGATTCTCTCGCCATCCTATTGGGAGGAACGCTCTTTTATATAAAATTATTCATGGTTGCTCCTGTTCAAGCTGGAAATTTTCTAAATGCATTACGAACATTGTGTAGCTAAAATGGCCCTACAGAAGAATATTGCATCATTTCCAAAATGCGTAAGTGCTCTTTTATATAAAATTATTCATGGTTGCTCCTGTTCAAGCTGGAAATTTTCTAAATGCATTACGAACATTGTGTAGCTAAAATGGCCCTACAGAAGAATATTGCATCATTTCCAAAATGCGTAAGGCAGACGTGAGAAGTAATTCACTAACACTTGCCTTATCCCTTGATCACTTTTTTGATTCTTGGTTACCGTATTTTCATGCTTTTTTTAATGCTTCCTATTCAATTGGAAGAAAAGCTCACATTCGATTGTCCGTTCATACATATAACTGCTTCTATTGTAGATTATTTAATGTTTGACCGATAATTGCTTCGTTTCAAACAGATCTTCTTTTTTTAATGCTTCCTATTCAATTGGAAGAAAAGCTCACATTCGATTGTCCGTTCATACATATAACTGCTTCTATTGTAGATTATTTAATGTTTGACCGATAATTGCTTCGTTTCAAACAGATCTAGATGTTAGAGCAAGTCTTGATCACCATCGAGATATATATCATTAGGGTGATTTTAACAGGCCAGGCCTTTTAAGAAAACTACAAATAATATCGGGCAATGCTTTAATAAAAACAAGTATTTTATAATTCATCTGCAATCTCCAACGCATTTTCCGCGTAGCCGAAGACGAATTTTCCGTCTAAGATTTATTTTTTATATTTTATATTTTACTATATTCTGGTTTCTTTACCAGTATAATTGTGGATGACTCTGGTACATATCATAGATCTATTATGTTATAACTAAATTGATCTCTAAATACGACTTATTATAAAAGTAGACACTCAATCTATTATAAAAGTAGTGCGGTGCTTCAAGCGGTTTAATTGTGGATGACTCTGGTACATATCATAGATCTATTATGTTATAACTAAATTGATCTCTAAATACGACTTATTATAAAAGTAGACACTCAATCTATTATAAAAGTAGTGCGGTGCTTCAAGCGGTCTAAGTGCGGTTCGCGTGCTTGTTTTGAGGCGGGCAGCGACCATGCGTGAGGTATAGTAAGTGTGAAGAATGATATGAACCCGATAGATAATCGGAGATCGCGAGAAGTGAACTGTATAATAAATGAATTAAGTGCGGTTCGCGTGCTTGTTTTGAGGCGGGCAGCGACCATGCGTGAGGTATAGTAAGTGTGAAGAATGATATGAACCCGATAGATAATCGGAGATCGCGAGAAGTGAACTGTATAATAAATGAATAATAAATAATAATACTGTGACGTATTACTAGCTCTAGCTCATAGTGAAATAGCGATTAACTACAATAGTGATAATAACTATAGTCCGAATTGTGTGACAACGCACTGACGTGATACTCACAAGTTGATACTCACAGTGGTTATGTTTTCTCTTTACGCTTACGCTTAATTTCTCTAACGATGAAATTATTAAGCATTGATACTATCGCGTCATAATAGCCGCGATCGAGCGTAGTAGAAGTTAGGACTCCTTGCCACCATAAAAAACGGATAAGTCGTTGTCCTTATCTAAAAATAGAATAATAAGTTGTTTTATGTGAACGGGAAGCCTAACGTCTTTCGTACGTACAATATCCAGAATTATGAGAAATCGCCCGAACAAATAAATTAGGCAGGTTATAACAAACTAATCAAGTGTTTTACACTCAATAGAAGTCTAAGCCTGATAAAATCGATCAATGTATCTATAATCAGGGACGATTCTTAATCAATTGAAGAAAAGAGCAACTGTTCCTGTATTTGTTCCGAATAACTCAATGAGTAATTCTTTCTAGTAAAAGGATTTCTAGGTAATCTTTTTCTGAGATTAATTCTATTTTTGAATTACTTGAAAATTAGTAATAGTAGTTATGTGTAGATAAAATTTATATAGCGATCCGCGGTACCAACAGAAGTAAGAAAGAGAAAATAATTAACGGATAGAAAAGAAAGAAAAAGTCTAACGAACTCCGAGAAGTCTACCATGCTTTCAAACTCAAAACGGCCTTATCAGACTCGACGATTGTTCAGATAATACTGATCACGTCGCGGCTGCGATAAGGGGCAAGTTTCTTGCCGAGCTTTCCTCTTATCGTGCTCAATAAAAAGTAGTACTGTCCATATCTCGGAAACGAATCTTTCGGCGTTACGATTGAGCGAAAGTAAATGCCCCTGTGTTTAGTTGAGCAGACGTAATTGTCGCTATACTACACCCTTCCAAGTCACTCGACCTGGTAGGGAGAATGGACAATACTTGCGCGCGTGAATACCTTCGTAGTTCGCAACTTTCTCTCTTTTGTGTTCGATTTTTCCATCGAAATAGTGGTTTCCTTTCGTTTATAATCAATTAGAAAGACGTTATTTGAAATATGTCGGATTACGTGGTACGGATCCTCATATGACTGTTTCAGAGGTTTCTTTATGTGATGTACTCATAAATACATGCGATGTTTCGAGAAGATTGTTAAAAATGAAATGCGACCGTCCCTAATGATGTTTTGTCGTTGTCGGTCGTATCGTGTGCATGTATCGTCTGAATCTATCTACCATAAAGTCTCTGTGCGTCTCTATATCGATGAAGAATCCTCCAGGTAATCTGAGAATTATCGTATACCATTTCAGCCGCAGTTGCTTTTACATTCTTTTTATAACTAGTCCTTAAACCAAGCATGACTGTTGGGAGTACTTCTAACCAGTTTTTATTTTCGTGATATCTGATTCCCGCTTTCAGGAGTCTATGCCATCTTTCTATCTTCCGCTGGAGATACGCTGTAGTGCGGATATGCCTCCATCCAATCAGTTTGATTAGAGCGTTAAATTGCTCTGATTCAAATTGCGGTCCGTAATTATGGTGGATAGAACTCCGAATCTCGCGATCCAAGTGACATAAAATCTTTTTTCTTCTTCTTTATTTTACGTGTAAGGATATCTTCATAGACATCATGCTCCTTTTGGGGGAAAAGCAAGATAATGCCGAATCCATACCGGTTAACATCTTATACGGTGATTCTGCGGCGCATTAAGAGAGGAGACTGGGGAGAACTTTTACCCAGCCGAATACAACCGGTCTCTCCTCGCGTGAGTATACACCTATCCCAGGCAAATATGGAAATGTCTTCTGCCACCTCCACAGTTGCCTTTGGTTTTGGCACACCATCCTGCGTCCCCAACCCTTGCTACCATGTTCGTGCAATACGTTCAGGTCCCTAATCCTACCTGGTAGGATGGTAGCCCAAGGTTTGCAGCAAGTCGGCATCACTTATTAGCGTCAGGCGCGACGCCGACGGTTCCTGTACCGCTTCTCGTATAACTCGCAGAAGGAGGTGACGGAGCTTCATCCCGCTCGCAGGGTCCGAAATACCGCTGGCGGCGACAAGTCATCCTCTATTTCAGTAACCAGGACACGGCGCAAAGTTTGTATTGAGTCCCGGTCTTCCCCGCAGTGGTGGCAAACTGTAGTGGGTTTCTTCCGAATCCGAAGCAGCTATGCCCGGAGAGTACCTGCATCAGCCTAAATATGAGGAGCACACATTTCTTGTTAAATCAGTCCCTCCACATTGGGAGAACTGTCTCGATCACGCGTCGCCCTGTCATACCATCTGCCTCCAAGAAGGTATGCTACTTTGCAAGTTTGCTTTCGCTGTGCCTGCAGCATTACTTCCGTGACGGAAACCCCCACAGCACGCCCGCCACCTTCCAGACCCTCAGTACCGACGTAAACATCCCAGCACCTAAGAGTCTGGTGCTCGAGCGAAGGGAAATTTACAGGGATCCCTGCACCCTCTCCGGAGATAGTGCGATAGCCCATCACTATCCTGATGGCAGTCGTGCTATTCTGACCAGCAAAAGGCTGCACCGGGACGCCATCAGGTCCTTTATCCATATGGAAGTACCATACAAAACTCCCGTGTATAGACGTCGTACCTGCCCTTCCGATTCTTGAAAACAGACTCCAAATATCTGCTGACATTGGTGAATGTCAATTCACCCAATGGCATTCGCCGTCACCTAACCTAAACCTAATCTAAACTTCAACCCAAGGGACCAAACGGCCGAAGTGCTCCGCGAGGGACCAACGGTAGTCCATGGTGAGACTCGGATACTTCATGTGGGTCTTAACCGGGGCCTCTCAATCCTAATTACTCTCCAGTATGAGGGCCGCCCCACCGAGCCGTATGGCAGATTCACATGGCTTCGGGAAGATACATCGAGCCCCAGCCCTCTGATTTCTCCCATTACAGTGGCCATCACTAACTCCGAAAGGCGGACTGCTCTTTCCCATCTATACCCCAGACGAGCGCCAGCGTGTTGTCTGTGTAACGCGTCGCGCTGCGTCCAAGGGCAGTGGGACGCGCAGCACTACATTGTATGTGAGGTTCCACAAAGTAAGACTGAGCCCTGTGGGACCGCCTTCCTCATTACTATCCCATTTTGGCCGAGAAACACAACCGTTTTATCTTTAAGGTACGCAACTATGTCTCTCCTTAAGTAAAAAGGCACCTAGTGTAACACCAACGCTCTATCTCAAGAGAGAGTATTAAAGGCGTTTGCGATGTCCAAGGACATCGCCAAAGCTAACCTACCCCTTCGTACAGCTTGAGAGCGATCTGACACGAGCGATCGCGCGTCAATCGTGGATGTCCCCTACGGTAGTTGTACTGCCCCTCGTTGAGTCCTGGCAATTCTCGGTCCAGGTGAGCTACGAGGCGGGCAGATGTGATCCTTTTAAATAACTTGCCCGCCTCGTCCAGAAGGCACAATGTCCTGTTTCTCGAGAACGGCTCTCTTTCGGCAGAATGACGAGACAAAAGACGTTCGCTGTCAAAGAGCGTGTCATTCAACAGACGCAGATCTGCTCGCATCCGCCGAAGCCGAGTGGCCGAATGGCCTCCACGAGGACTACCCCACGCTGGGCCTTCAACCAGGGCGCTATCTCTCCGCTGGAGGAATTAATCAAAACCCTGGCGAAAGACATTGCCGCTCTTAGATGAGAAGAATAGAATGAAGTCCCCGCCCCGCGAACAACCCGCCTGTCAACACCGGGGCTGCAGTCGGCCCTGTCCCCTAGATGGAGAGCAGACAACTCGGTCACTGGTGGGGAACAAGTAGGTCGCACAACAGCGAAGAAGACCAATCCGGCGGTGAGAACTCCAGATGCATCGTCTGCTGCGTGGACAACCGTGCTCGGTAGAAAAGCGAAGAAAGTTGTAGAAACGCAGACGAGCGCGGTCCAAACCCAGCAGCAACAGCGACGGGGAACAAGGTGAAAAAGAGGAGACGCCTAACCCAGGGCCCCGAGAAGAGCGGTAACTTTGACGATTCCACCAGGAAACTGTAAGACATAAGCTCAAATTATGTGCACTGCGAGAGATGGCATAAAATTGTCCGACGCCGAAATTTCTGAAGTCTGCGTCCATCGAGCGATCACCATGGGAGATAATTTTAGAAATTCCGGGCGAAAACAGTTCAGCCAGACAGGCGGACAATCTGGCCGGTTATCTTTCGTCTAGCGAGCTATTCTCCTACAACCCGGATGTTAGGATGGCCCGGCCCACTAAAATAGCGGAAGTCCACATCAGCGGGTTAGATAATTCGGTCACTCCGGCCTAAATGGCGCCGGCGGTGACCACAGTAGGCGCGTGCGAGATGACTGATATATAACCGGAGAAATCTACCATCGTACACCTACTAATATAGGCTCTATTCGGTCATTGTCTGTGCTGAGAGATCCTGCGAGAGATCAAACTAGCGGTGGTGGCAGAACCATACAGAATCCCGGATGGCCTCAACTAGGCAGGTGACGTCCTGGGCTCAGTGGCCTTAGCACGAAGAAGAATAGACGCGTCCCCCGTTCTGCGGGACCTTGAACAGGACCGGATTTTGTCACAGTGAACTGGAGAGGACTACCGTAATCGGAGTATACGCCCCTCTCCCCGAGCCTATCCTTCGTAGAGTTTGAGGGTTTTTTATATGACCTAAGGAGCAACGTTGCGCAACTTCTCCCAAGACCCATATTTGTATTGGGAGATGTTATTGCCAAGACCACCCTGCGGGATTCACTGAGAACAAAGCCAAAGCGAAAGCTGTGGCCGAATGGGCGGCAGGGCAAGTTTGGGAATAGAAGGTAGCTAACGAGAAAGAGACGACCTTTACATTCTAATTCGTTTCCAGCACGCGAAGCAGACAAGAAGGGAAAATTCTCGCCAATGAGCTAGCCAGCAGGAAAGTCAAGAGAAGCGGAGTCAGCCTTCTCCATGATAGGTACTAAAATAAATAGATGCACACATTGCAGCGTGGCCAAAACATAGCCTCGAGTCAAACATCTGTAGCATTGCGATGCCTCGCATCAAATTCAAATTTCTTATTGGTGGAGATCTACGTATTGGTGGTCTTCTGAAATCGAAGCGAAGCGCGCCACATGTCAACGAGCACACCGAAAGGAGCAGAAGGAGTAGAAGGCGAAACTGAAAAGGACGCCATATACGGTACCGAAAGTATAGGAAGCCACTGTTCTACAACAAAGACGATCAGCTAAGCGAAAATATGTACCTGGGACGAGCTCTTCGGCACCCTCGCCTTTTCATGGGGACGTCCCTACCTCGGATTGGTTCTGGGCAAATTTCGACCCAGAACGCCACCGATTACGTTGCTTCCCACACTGTTTCCTGGAACAAATGAAGATAGAAATATCTTCCCCAACGGCTATTCCCCCACCGATTGGGGCTGAAAAGCTAGCGGTGGCGGTCAGGAAAATGAAGGCAAGGAATACCGCTCCAGGTTCAGACGGAATCCCTGGACGAGCGCTAGTAGTAAGTGTACTTAGAGAGAGGCTAATGCAAATAAAATGCAAATACAATAAGTGATTTGCTATGTAGATGACACACTTTTTGTCGCCGGGGGAAGACAATGGACCCGTACTCTCAGGTCAATGGAAGTAGGAGTTGTGGCGATCCTGACAAAAGTCCGGAGACTAGAGTTGAAAGTAGCCGCACAGAAGAGGCCATATGATTCCACAGTTTGCCTCGGGTGCGGCGTCTGTGGATGTTGATAGAAGGTGAGCACATCCTTGTCCGGGACGAGTTGAAATACCGAGGAGATCACGCTTGATGGTCACCTAAACTTTGAGGCACATTCCAAACGTCTGGCACCAAAGATATAGATAACAGCTGCAACTCTGGGACGCCACTTTCTCAGTATAGGAGGCCCGAGCGAAAAGGTGAGACGCTCCTATACGGACGTCGATAGGATCACAAACATTATACGAGGCGCCGAGCTGGATAGGCAGCATCATTGCGGGCGGTGACAAAATCTTCTACCGAGTGCAATGCCAGATGGCCATAATACGTGCCTATTGCACAATTTCATACGAAGTGGCGTTCGCGCCCGGAGAGATGATAACTTTCCACGTGCTGGCCGAGACAAAGACAGAACTCTACTGGGTAAGAATACGTCACAGGCGATAAGGAGCGGTAATTACTAAGATGGAGACCGCGCAAAAAAAGAAGTCAAACGCAGTGATAGGCGGAGGAAACGCGGAAGCGGGACCGCCACTTCTCTTTGGGGCCATGTGCAGCGGAATGGAGCCCATTCACTAGAGGACTGTTGGCAAATTCTTTGTTGAATTAGAAGTTGAAATTCCTCGTGTGCCGCTCTGTATTTTTCTGGTGCCAGTCTGCGAGTTCGTTTTGCACATGGTCTGCTTTTGGTGATTATGTTGTGACGTACTTTGTCTTTTGGTTTGTTGTGTCTCTGTGTGGGTCCAGTAACATCGATGTATCGTTTTAATGAAGAAGTGTATTTTTCGCTATTTTCGTTACCTACTGTAGTGATTGTTGGTTGGGTCGTGCTTATCTGTCCGAATCTCTGTATTTTGGTGTAGCCGTTCCTATCCGTTTGTTCCTCCGGTCTACCAGAAGACCGTGATACTGCAGGAAGTCGACACCAATAATCAGTTGTTGCACCTTTGTGACTATAAGCTTTCAGGTGTATGGACGCTATAGTCCGAGGTTCAGAGTTAGCGTTCTGAAACCGAAGGTCGCGATGTGCGCACCGTTTGCAACATAAACCTTAAAATCAGAAGGGACGACATTTCTTTTTACGAATTCAGCAATATAGATATGTCCCCGGTATATATTAGGAAGTGTAATTTATTTTTGAAATCACCGATAATAAGATAACTACTCTGCACGCCACCCAGTGTGGTCAAAACTGTGGGATGTGCGTCTAATTTTCCAGATGCGCTGGTGCAGTGGTGTTATGGTCCGGTGGCCGATGGTGGTCACGCGCATAGTGTTTTGCAGCGGTGTGCTTGTGTGCTGAATCGTCAGTGATACTAACAGACGCCGGAGTTCCGTTGACCTTAAATTATTTTGCGCCGGGGAACGTCCGCTACGGAATCCTAAGTGTCGTCTCCAGTGAGCCATCTGCCTTCTCACCGAGTGTCTCCTACCTGCATGGCGGCTACCTGTCGGGTGAGCTCGACGATCTGTTGCGTCAGTATCCGACATGTAGCTGCCATGTTGTTTTCTTCTTGTCCCGTCATTTTGGTTTTCTCAGGAAAAGTCACCACGTTGCCTCGGCTCACGATTGAGACTTCTGAACTCTGTCACCTTCGCCAGTTTCGTTAGGTCTGTTCTCTCATTGGGAAGCTAAAATCGGCACAGGTTTTTCCGAATCCGGAGCTTCCTGATCAGGATCAAAAACCTCGATATAAGGCTTACTAATCTTAGACGAGGTCTCTTCGGCAAGGTTGAGGACTTTACACTAGTTAAATAGTCCATATTTCACCTCCTGCAAAGAGCTCTGCAGACGGGACTACGGTGCCTTCTGAAACAGATTACGAAAAATTGAGTGGTCGAGAGGAAGGAGGAGAAAATCTGAATAACATATGGTGGACAAACAAAAGGAAAAATTTACTGGTGCAGGGTTTCGGAGCTCCCAGGCCTGATACGGAGAGGATGATTGAGCCGGTCCCCTCCGCATCGTCATCGAACAACCATGTGTGCGAGAATATGGCTGTGCTCAAGCCTGTGCTACCAACAGCACGACTGGCACAGCAAAGGAAAAGCCGGACAAAAGCCCGGCGACGACGATAAACGAGGAGGAGCTGACTCAGACGAAAAGAAAAGGAAAGAAGATGGGCCTTCTGGACATATCCGAGGATTCAGGCAACGCTGAGGATACGAAAAAGAAATCCATGAATTTTTTTGGGATAGATTTAAGCATCTCCCAATCGACGAAGAAAGAGTGGCAGAGTTAAGATACTGCCAACTGCCAACTGCCAATCTGGCAACGATCATTTTAGAAAGCGCGAAGACGGTCGAAAAAATGGCAGCCGCCTCCGGCAATCCAGAAAGTATGCACAAGAGTACTACCTCCGCGGTCGGAAACTTGCGCGTCAGCGTCATGAAGCTCACGAAAAGGAACACGTCATCTAAAATGTGCGATCTAGAGGAGAGACGAAACTGAAACGCTTCAAAAACGACAAAGGAATCTGCCACTAAGGAGCGAGCCGGCGTCGAGAAGACGCTAACTGTCACAAGGGAGCAGGAAAATATATGCGGAAATAACGCTAAAAGCTGTGTCAAACTATCCAAGACCGAGATACCCAAAGTGCATGGTAATCACGGGTGGAATAATCTTGGAGATCTCGGATGAGGACAACGACGAAAACGGAAAATCTTGCCTGCCATTTGCGCAAGCTGTTCTCCGAAAACCAGAAAGTCACGATGACTTGGTCTATCAAAAAGATAAAAGTCCGAATCGACTGGATGACTCACTCACCCCGGCTGAGGTTGTAGCTACGGCAGATGGATGCAACCGGCGTCAGGACAGGAGGGATCCGCTAGCACTCACCCATGAGCAATATGATTGAAATTCCCTGTTGCAGCAGCGAAGAAGATCCTCATCGGAGAATCCTCGTGGGATGCGTCTCGGTGCGAGTGGAGGCACTGACTGCGTGTCTCTATAGTGTTATCACTGGAGGTCTGCTACGTGTGTGGGGCATAAGATCACGCGATGAACTGCACCGCTCCGCCAAGTGTTCGCTGTGCGCAGACCTGAACAGACAGAACACCGCATAGGCAGCAAGGCTTACTGCCTACTTACAACCAAGATGAGGAGCTCGATAACGCCAGCCAACGTAGCGAAAAAAAAGAAACGGACAGCCATCCAACACGGTGTCGAAACGGAGAAGGAAGGCGGCCGTGAAGAGGCCATGGTCATGGCGCAGTGATGGCCCTCGCAGACGGCTTACTGCAAATCAATCTGAACCACTCGGCCATAGCACGAGATCTGCTCATGTACCATGGCCGAATAAGGAAAAATAAGACTATAGCGGAACCATACAGAATTCTCGACCGCTCCGACTGGGTCGGAGATATACTAGGCTTCGTTACACTAGTCAAAATGTGAATGCATGATTCCATCTCGCTGTCCTAGAACGGGTACACGTGACGGTGGCGTGGAACAGTTTAGTAGTCGTGAAGATATACGCCGAACGCGCCCCTCCAAATTTGGGACAACATTCCAAAGGATGATGGAAGCGTGCTCGGCATCTTTCCCAATCGGTACTGGTGCTAGGGGACTTTAATGCGAAGTCTACCCTCTGGGGCTTCCCCCGGAATGGAGTCAAGAGGTAAGACGGTAGCTGACTGACAAGTGGGACTAGACTTCCGGTTCCTAAACATGGGCAACATGAGCACCAGCGTCCATGGGCAGGAAGCAATCGATAGTGGACCTATCATGGGCCTTTCCCGCAGCGGCCTACCATGTATTTGAGTGGAGAGGGGGAGATGAAACCATTTCACTAAGGGACCATTTCCACATTCTCATTTGTTTCCTCCCAACCAGAAGGCCCCGTCTCCGATGTCGAACAAGAGGTCAAGTGGCTTCTGCGCAAGATTTCGATCTGTGATGCTGCCATGTCTCCCGTCCGACCTCTCTACCGCGACTCAGTCTATTGTTGGTCATCGGGAATTGAAGCGAAGCGAAACAACTGCTTGCGGGTCCGCTGCATGTTCCAGCGAACCAGAAGAAGGAGGCGCTGGAACATGAAGAAGGAAGAGTCACTGTAATACTGGTAATACAGGGAAGTCGTACGAACCCTGGTAAACAGGAAAGCTAAGGAGAGCTTGGGATGAACTCATCAACCGTGATCTCTGAGGGCGTCCTTTCCGCCTGGTGCTTGGAAAGCTCGACTCAGAACGCTCCCTGTGACAGAATCACTCGAATCACCCGTCATTATTTGAGCGGGTTCTGAAAACACTGTTCTCACAGGAACGGATCGAGCTGAGTCGTAACCCGTCCTGGATGGACCACTCACTACTACTACCAGTGACGAAGGAAAAGCTGGCGTCCGCGATTAAGAAGATGGAGTCACGTCAACACCTCCCCAGGCCTGGATGGAGTCCTCGACCGCGAGCTATCAATGGTGTTACGTGTTCTAAGGGATAGATTTAGGCGCTTGTTTAACGGCTGCCTGAACAGCGGAATGTTTCCGGCGTGTTAGAAAACAGCGAGGCTCCTGATCCCAAAGGTAGGCAAAGCACCGGATTTCCCATCGGCTTATCTGTCGATCTGCCTCCTCAACGAGGCGGAAAAACTATTTGAGATGGTACTAGTGGGGTGCCTATCGAAATACCTGACTTGGGAGGATCCGGACCTGCATAGTCAGTTCGAATTCCGAGCAGGACTATCGACGATCGATGCAATTCAAGTCAGGAGCCTAACAGAATCGGCAGTGCACCAGGGTGGAGTGGCACTGGCAGTGTCAATTGACATCGTCAATGCCTCTAACTCCTTACCCTGGCCCAGGATACAGGAAGGACTCGCTCGGCACCACGTACTCCCTTACCTAGGGAGAATAATCGGATACAAATATCTAACGCAAAGGTCCATCCATTCCACAGGGCTCAGCACTCTGCCCTCTACTCTGGGATATTGGCTATAACGTGGTTATAGCCTCCTGGAGACAGCGCTCTCCATCGGCGTACACGCAACCTGTTACGCTGATGACACGCTGCTGAAAGCCGGCGGACGCGACTCGAAACGGACCATAAAGCTAAAGGAGGCTGAAGTGGCTGCAGTAATCAGCAGGATGAAGAAGCTGAGACTGGAGGTAATGGCGCACAAAACAGAGGCGCCCACCACGTTTTGAGGCGCCCACCGCAATCCTGGGTTAAAGTGGGCGATGAGCGCATCCTGATGGAGCGTACCATGAAGTACCTCGGGTTGACACTGGATAACAGCCTCGAGAATCATTTCACTCATGTGGCTTCCACGGTGAAATGCTCGTACTCCTGGTCCGCCTCCTCCCTGACATCGGAGATCCAGAGGAGAAAATCAGACGTTTCTACACCAGCGTAGTGAGGTCAATGATCCTGTGCTTCTGAAGGGGTGCAGTCTGTAGGAGTAATCTGATTCGGAAACCTCAAAGACAGCAGCAACAAGATCCTTCTACATGCTGGCAGAAGTCGACGCAGAGGTGTATTACTGGATCTGAGCACTCTGGTGAGTTACGGCAAAGACGGAAGTGATGCTGATGAGACATACAACGCAACAGCAGGTGCAGTTAAAATGGAAGATAGAAATAATGAATAATGGTGCCAGACGTCGACGAGCAGTGGAAGCGGTCTTGAACAACTGGGAGGCCTGGTTGGACCAAGGCGCATGGACTCTCATATTCAGAGTGCTCATCGGGCATGAATGCTTCGGTGAGTACCTGCACCGAATAAATGCCGAAACGTCGATGTAATGTAAGGTGTGCTTCGAGGAGCAGCGCCGCGTCCTGAGAGACATCATTGGAGCGGACTGTCCCCACTTGTTGTTGGAGCTCTGGTGAGCAGCGAGAGGAGGGCGATCACCACCTACTGTGAGAACATGATTTTGGCCAAGGAAGCGAGAAAAGCCGGGAAAACAAGGACCCGGCAAGACAAAACAGGCGGCGCAAGAGAGCGAAGTCCGGACGCTGCGTGAGAGGTTCTATCGCCCTATCTGAGAACAGCGCGGCGGCATAACAGCATTTTCAGGGAGCCCATTAGGCCCATGAGTCGCCACAGCTATAACGAACGCCGGAGAATGATAAACACCAACCGCTCACACTGTCGAAGAAGAATAACTGTCGACGAGTGTATAATGGATGAGGAATGGCGTAGAAAAGGGTGCAGGGCCAGTGGCACACGCGCGAATACCTAAAAGAAAGCACGGGTAAAGGCCCGAGCTTCCAAAAATAGACCTTGGGTAGAAGCGACTCCGGTTATAGTCACCGCCAAAAACAACGAGATGGAGCAGGGGGCGAACACCATGCCCTCCGAGAAAAAGCCTGAACAGGCAATTATCCGGGTAGCTCCGTGAGAATAACGTGGATCCGGAGCTTCCCCTGAGAACAGGAGGCAGGCCATCGTGGAAGTTTCAATCGAAGAATCTGACATTACCTTAGAGGATCCAGGTATCTTTCAAAGATTTCCTCCACGTTAAAAAAAACAAAAGGGTCTGTGCTCTCACTGGCTAAAATGTCGTGTAGTGAGCTTCGTATTTGTTCCAAAAAGATCGGCTTTAAAATGATATCGGACACGTTGCTTCCAGCCAAACTCCTTAGACGTTAGTGGGGTGATTTTTCGTCTCCCATTCAGCATGTCCTAAGAAGGTGGTACACTTTCGACTCCTCGGACTCTGTGAGCACGTCTACCAGTTTCCTCTTGATCGTCACGTATTTTTCGGTGGCCAGTGGCGATTCCGTGACATCCGCTATAAAGGACAGAATGTCGGAGTTTAATTGCGATATCACGTAAAATTATTTTGTGACGTTGCTGGTGACTTTGGCCGCTCCGCTTGGAGAAATCAAAATTTGGGGTTTCCTTTTGTATGGCAGGAATTTCTGGAATTTATCCCGGTTGTTTCGTTAGTTGGTGGGATTCGTGCTTCCTTCTGCTCTTAAACCGGCCACGTGCGACTTGGAGAACGAGGTGTAGCCATTTTGAATCGCTTTCCTTGATCACGTCAGGGTCACTAATTTTGTAGGTACTTGTGTAGATAAAATTTATATAGCCATCCGCGGTACCCACAAAAGTAAGAAAGAAAAGTAACTAACGAAAAGAAGAGAAAGAAAAAGGAATTCCGAGAAGTCTAACATATGTTCTTACGACTACACGCTTTCAAACTGCCGCAACGGTTGCTTTTACTCGACGATCGCCCAGATAATACTAATCATATCGCGGTTGCGATAAGGAGCAAGAAGATTCTTACCGCGCTTTTCTTTTATCGTAAAACTGTCGTGGCACTGTCTATATTCCGGAAACCGTTCCTTTCGGCGGAACGATTGAGCGGAAGCAGGTGTCGCTGAGGGGAAGTAGACGTCGCTGTGTTTAGTTGAGCAGACTTAGCGGTCGCTACAAGATTTTGAAAAGTTGTTCCATCCCACCTGCAACGAATGGAGGTTTCACAGTTTAATTTATCAACAGATAAGTACTACTTCCTTGTGGAGTTCGTGCTGCGTTGATTGATGTATTTTAATCCCATGCCATCGAGAGCCGTGTGTGATAAAACTTTGTGTCAGAAGTTCACGCGAAAAATTAACTACGATATCTTACCTGAGGAAGATAATTGGATCCTGCTTTGAGAGACGCCTATCATGAGATATGAGTTTCATAGTGATCGGTACTTTGATGGGGATTGGTGAAAGACTACTCACATGACAGAAAAACTTGCATCGTCAAAGGTATTCGTCGCTTGAAGCTGAAACAATCAAAACTCGAAAACGATCTCTCTCAACAGTTTATGGCTATTAAAGTTCACTTTGACCACCTGCTTCCCAGGATACCGCATTCGTTTTAAAATTCCTTCTCGTCGAATTGGAGTTCTCCGTTTTGCGAGAATAAGGCAGGGTAGAAAGAAATGTTCGGTCTTGGTTATCATAAATAAATAAATTATTATACTTTCGATTTGATAGAAAAGTATGTTAAAAACTTGCCACAAAATTGATCAAACTCTAAAGCACCATGGGTAGCCTAATCATTCTCTTGAAAAATGGCAAAAGTGTTTTCATCATTTAACACTTTGCAGACGCATGTCTGCTGATATTGCAAGATCCCTCACATAATGACCAGGCCGAATCCTTCGACAGTCAACAACGCGACAATGCTTGTTTGGCTCGACAAATACTGGTCGCACTGTTTGGCGATTCTATTTAAGTTATCTAAAGCGTTTATCATTCGACAGGAAACTTTGCTCTTCAAAATGCATTTTCCCAGGTTTAATGTTAGCTTAATTGGTTACCATTTATACGGACTCTTTTTACCTTAAATTTTTTTACATTGAAAGTGATAAATGTGAATTTTATTGTGTAGCGAGGTATCACAAAACTATTTTGGGTCCTGTCTTATTTACCAATTATGTGGGATCCATTTTAAGAGTGAATAGAAGGCACTAAAATAATGTTCATTTGAAAATGTGTCCTCTTTGATTTCGTTTCAATGTTATACCCATTTTTATGTTTCAATAACCTGCATGCATGCTTGTAATCGTTGTATCAAGGAATTTCGTAATTTTTCTTTTTTCGCAATCTTCATCTTTCTTGCCAGCCATACGTACATGAAGTATGTATTTCAACATTTGTAATAGCTATCGAATATACTACTATTTTCAGATGATCCCAAAATTAAAAAATTACTCTAATTTTTAAACAGATCAAATAAGATATATGTTCAAACTTTAACTGTTACTTATTTACATTAAAAATACTTCATATATAGAGTTACGTTCGCCACCACACTTGCGCAAATAAATTATTTTAGATTCATCGAGAATATACAAAATATATTGGTGAAAAATATGAGTCCCATAAACCAACGATTCAGTGTTTCCTCTGCCAGGTGCATGGTCAGACGTCATCAAACAAGATGTGTAACACCAATGTGTGTCAAATGTGCCGGATAATATGATATCAACTCCTGCTCCCCCAACAAACCATATGACTTACGTATCCGCGTATTTCTACACGCAATAGCGAACAATTTCCAAACAATTTAATACTACATTGCAAACCCATTTGAAACCGCTTCATACAGAGCATCCCACTCATTAGCCAAACAGGACTCGTCCGTTTTTTCTGGCTAGCCTAATGTTTGTCACACTTTATCGCAGCTGTTGTGACATGATCAGTTATTATTGTCATTTGTGGCTGTTAATTCGCGTGTCTATTATCCTTAATCTCCTCTAAAAATGGTTAGCATTGATCATTCTATCTATGTTTAATTTCATCGTTTTTTAGATACAGTAGGACAATCAAACTGCTCTCGTCATCACGCTCGTTTAATCGCTTTTTGATAAGCGATATATTAATCGGCTTCGCTGTATCAAACACAAACTGTGAAGAAAACTCTACCTTATAAGTTACTTTGCACATACATGTATAGCTTCGTTCTATTGTAATTACATCGTTTTATTGATTATAGTCTCTTTTCCAATAATATATCATATTTTCTGTGTCTATTAAATTGAAACTTTATTGTCACCCTTGAGGAAAGAGTGGTGAGTAATATAGGATGTAATAAAACAATTGGAATTCGAAATTCAAGATGAAGATCACTTTAAAATCGTAATAAAAATGAGAAGAAGGAGAAATAATTTAGAAGAAGAAATTGAACGTTTTTCAATACTTCCAAGGTGACATTGCCTACGATTAATTACAATTCATTTTCATCTTATATGTCACTCATCTCAGTTACGTATTGTAATAGCAGCATTATGTATATGCAGTAATGTATAATTATAAATATTAAACTTCTATAATTAAAATCGTCTTTAATAATTATAACACTTATTCATCATTTTTTAAAAGAATCATATGCAACCAATTCCTTTGCACTTTTATTCTTGTGATGAGTAGAATAAAATGTAACAAAAACAATTTGACCTTGCTATAGATCAATTTTATAGTAACTTCTTTTTAGCAAGTTTCCGATACAGATGTCCTATGAAAATATTTCTCTCATTCTGTACTCTATTTTTTAACAAAGAACATTACTAGATCGCGGATTTTTATGCAAATTCTTGTTTATAAATCTAATTAAACTAAATAGAATCTAAGACGAAGTTAATATGTACTAAATATTATAAACAATACTATTTTACATTATATATATTTTTATATATTTTATGTATTTTGTATACTTTAGCAATTTTTAATTTTCATAAATACAAAAACATCGCTATTTCAATATCATTCAAGGAAATGAAAAAAAAACTATGAACGTATTAGTAATACAATAAAACGTATATTTTACGTTGCAATAAGAAATAGATGAATTATATAGACATATGTAAAAATTGCATTTTGCAAAAAAATTGCATTTTGCAAAAAAATTACATTTTGCTCCATTTTCTTTCGTTTTAAAGAAAATCAATTTCGAAGAAGAGCTTCAAACATTCCTTGTTTTAAATATAAAAGTTATATAAATGTTCTTTATACAAAATCATCCTACAAACTCTTTTAAATATAGTGATATACAAAATATTTAAGTCGAACTTCTTTTCACTATTAGAAAAAAATAATTGATAGAGATATTTATAGTTTTTGAAAATTCAACTAGTAGTGGCAAAATGTTTATCTCAAGATAATATTGAACCACGTTTTAAAGTCATCATTATTTTTTTTATATGTCAATATTTTTATTAACGTATTTTATCATGCAATCTTATAGTTAACAACAACAACAACCTGCGGCATCCTTAACTTTGAAACGATCTTATATTCAAAAAATGAATTTAAATTTAATCAATATAGAAATAATCAAATAACAGCTATAAATTGGTTTATTTTATTAAATATAAAAAATATTGTTAGCTTGCATGAATGTATGTATATTTTTAAAAAAAATATTTCTAGCAGCATTTTAATAATTAATTGCACAACATGCATGCTGAAATCTGAAAATTGTAAACATATAATTAATAAGTACAAGATAAATAACAAGTACAAGATAAATCATGAGTAGTTATTAATTATAGCTAAAAAATAAAAAATAATTTATTGTTCAAGCTCATTTCAGCGTTCTGTAAGTCATAAAATATATCCTCGTATTAATTAAAAAGTTGCATAGTAAGAAGTACAAAATGATGAAATAACATTCAAAATGATTTTAAAACTAATTTTCGTATCGATATCAAACATCCTGAAACCATATAATTATTACCAATTTTCTTTTTTTAACTTTAATAACAATGAAAACAGTTTGGATGTTCAATTTAAATGAAATATTCTAGATTCTAATCTAAATAATTTTTAAAATGAGAAGAATATTCAAAAGTTTTGTGAATATTTTTCAGTCTATCTTAAAAGTCGGATTTCAATTCTATAAAAATTTGCAGAGATATTTTTTAAATTAGATTTCGACATCAACTTTTAAACAATTGAAAATAATTGGAGAATGGAATAAAGTTAATTCTGATTGCCGTCAGTTACATGAAAATGTATTAAAGTTATCAAAAGATGAAAGATCATAGAAAATAAATATTAATAACATATTAAAATTGAAAAAAGCATTGTGCAAAACTAAATCAATGAACATTTTTCGTTAAAGATAACTGAAGAAAAATTTGTATTAAAAATGTTTATATTGATTTCAATTACGCAAAATATTTCAATTACAATAACTTTTTGTATATTAAATTAACGGTAATACGAATAGATTTTTACCTATAACTCAGTTGTGTTCTTCAGTATATATTACCATTTATGTGCTTGGTCCAAAACCAAATATTGTAACTTTCATTAACTTCACTATATTTTCTCAATAGTACAAGGATACAAAAGAATCGAAGTGTCTATATCCTATTGCGAACTCTGTGGTGGCAGTATGACTACTGTCATTTCGAGAAGTTTCTACTTTTCCAAGACCTAAAATAAAAAGGAAAAAGTAAGGAATAAAAAAAAAAAAATAGGAAGAAAGTCACTTCTTCGAATCTATAATTTTCTTAAAGTCAGTATCTATTATGCAATATTTCTCGAAGGGTGCGAGCGACTTTAATCGATTGGCAGTGCACAGCCATATTCTTCATACATTATATTTTAATTCTACAGACGAATAATACGGTGAAAATTCCAGAGAAGAAAACGGTGCCATAAATAATAAATAATACGAGTTATCTTGAGACCATTTTTCGAAGTTTTTGCACAGATGCTCCTCGACAATTGACTCGACAAGTCATGGACATATTCGAGAAGCAATACAACAATTTACATATCATATCGTACATTGTAGGACTATGGCCATATCATAAGTCGATTTGTGCAACAATTAAAAGAATATACATATGTGCCAGTTTCATCGGCGCTATAATATTTGAGGTAAACAAAAGTTTCAGTTCTATTTCGCGCACAGTACAATATCTTTTTGTATTTGGAATCTACTTTTTACAAAAATTTCTGATACTGATTATATGTATCCTATTATATTGGTACAAAAATTTATATTCGAAATTATGGTACCGGCCAATGTGTGAGTGCCCAATGCAAAAGCATGTCAGAGAAAAGAGAGTAAAATTTTTTCACATGACAATCTGTTTTCGAAAAAAATCGAGATTCACATCAAGTATATTTGAATTAAGCTAATCTTGGACTCAATATCGAGAATGCAATTTTTGCATTAAATGCTTCAATTCCGAGAAAATTGAATTTGAAAATTTAGCAAATATTACACGTACATATGTGTTCCATTTTTAACGAAATACGTTCAAATTCTATTGAAGAAAAGGTCATAAAAGAAAAATATCAAAAACATTTGATTTATGTTTGCACATGAAACAATAATATGAAGTGATAATAATATAATCCAATGGAAAAATATTATTCAACTCATGCTTGCATATAAAATCACACTCTGGCCAAGGTTATACTTTAAATTGAATAAATAAGTAAAGTTAAATATTAAAATACTATTAATATTAAATATCAATCAGAAAAATATTCATAATATATTTCTTAACTCAAAGGACTCCGAAACGGATATATTTATGATCTATTTTATGATTATTGGAAGTTCCTTTGTAGTAGTTATTAAAAAGTACATAACAATATATTTATTTGCTGCATGTAATGTAAAACAATGGCTTCATTCTTTTTTCAACTTATAATCATAACACGTGTACTACTTAATTAATGCCAATGAACATTTTTTTTCAGATATTGTGGTTCCTAAATTCTAAAATTACGTTACAAAACTGCGTTAGAACATTGTCTATAATTGGTGCTTTGCTAATATCTTTCTTACGATATATAAGTTTTGTATATTTCCTTCCAACTGTAAGTGAGGACTCTTCTACAATATTTAAAAGCTAGTATAAATTATAAATATTTTGTATGTGATAGCTCCGATTATATATTGATCAAATACATATGGAACAAACCTTATTACAAGATTTGGTTGAGGTGCAAATATTAAAAAACAACATGGATGAAGCGAAACACGTAGTCAATACTTCTTTGTGTAAGAAAACATTTTATATTTAGAAGACATTTTCTCATTATTATTATGAAAGAAGTGTAGGATAAAGTTGCCTAATACGAAAGAGAACTCGACTTATCTTTATTGAATAATTCTTAAATGCTGTAACAGTATCCTTTTGATTCGTAAATAACGAAATATATTACAATATAATATAAATATGATATAAAATATAAAATAATACTTATTGGTTTATTTTTATCTTGATTTTAAAATTAGTTAAACATTTTGGGAAACGTTAAATTTTATATAGTTTTGAAATACGTTCCTGAGAATTTTTGAAATTGTTCCATCAAATTATCGTTGCACAATGACAAGTGTACAATTATTTTCATAAACACCATTTTATAATAAAAACCAACGAAGCTTGTAATTCGGAGACAACATTGTAGCTATTTAATTATTTCGTTTCATTTTATTTAAATCGCTGAAAATTCCTGTTGTGAGACGAGTCTTATATACAGGTATTTTGATTAATTAAACTTTGTTTTAGATTTTGCTAAACCTAGATTTTACTTAAAAAACGCAAACAATATGACAAATATCAAAAATTAATTTCATAGCTTTAACGTGTTGAGAAGAGCAAAAAGAACAAGTTTCAAAAATAAACATACCGGCTCTCACCTTGAAATCTCTTTTTTTCCTTATTTATATATAACTTTTTTCATTTGTACATTTATTTCATTTTTATTCTATTGTCTAGGAATCGCGTCATTATTACTACATTTTTCTGTAGATTGCAAAGGTATACATGTATTTTATCTTTGAAACGTGTATCAAATTTTAATAAAATGTTCTTATTATTAGTTAGGGTTTATCATTGGGTTTATCATGGGGTTTATCATGAAATTGCTATTATATTTATCGCTAGCCAACTTCATCCTAATCGCAACTAGCTAATTATCTGAATATTTGTAATTCTAATATTTGACATATTTAAAGTAAGGAGGTTCAATATACACGAATGTCTCTTTCTATGCATTATACATTTTATCACGTTCGCCGAAATTTGGTAAATTTCCNTATTTTTTTTTTTTTTTTTTTGGTAATATCTACTCTCTAGCATTTCCCTAAGTAATGTTATTATTTCAAAACAATTATATGGAAAATTATTCTTCTTGATACGAGGAATGATGCTTTTTTCAAACTTTCAATGTTGTTGCTACTGAACTTAAGAAGACTAAAGTCTTATACCACGCATTATACCTTTACGTATTTCTAGTAAAACTGAAAAATTCGAGTAAGAATTAATAACAAATATTAATATTAACCACATTGCAATACATATTAGTAGTTTATATATAACATAGATTAATATTATATGTGAAAAGGATAACTAAACCAACAACGATGAAGAAATATTGATTATTTAAATTGAAAATTGAAGCATGGTGAAACTCATATAACAATCCATATGATCTCACTTTAAAGGATAAAGCCCTACAACATTAACATACATGAATTTGTTTCTTTTTCAGAGATGATTTTACATCGTGTAGTGAATAGGAATTTAAGGATATTTTCTTCTAAAAAATTGAAAAAATTTTAACGTCTTTGAGAACATTACAAAAACTCATTGGTAACGAAATTCACGATCATCTTGAAGATTGAAATTTCTCATTTAAGTTTGTTGTACAATTTTTCTTTCACTATTTTATTGACTCTGAACGTTAGAGTTAGATAACGAAGTGTTAGAATTATTTTCGTTTAAATATGTTATATATATATGTTAGAATTATATATAAATTATATATAAATTAATTATATAATAAGTATATGTTAGAATTATTGTCCCCGAATGTAGAAAATTCAATATAATATATCAACAGATTCAAGTTCTTCTAAAAGAGAAATTTTTTTTACCAATGATGCCTTTGGTCGTGGAAAAAATTTTTCAATACTTTTGGAGATATTTGAAGTTTTTACAAATTTTGTAAAACTCAAAACTAATGTACTTAATGTATAAATTGTATGCTTTATGTCAAGTGGAATGCTATGTAGTTCTATTTAGAAGTTATCGACAATTTTTTATCATTATTAGTTTAGTTATGATTTTTAGTTATGTATATTAATTAGTCTATGCTAAAATGTGGATTACAAAATATAAGCGATAGAAAAAATTTTTAGTTTTTATCCATCAGTGTGTGTTGTTGTTGGTTTTATTTTATGAGGAAAAAATAGGAGAGAATATAGACAAAATAGTGTTCAGAATTAGATAGAAAAAACACATACTGTAATAAAAGCAAATGGGGGATTTGAGGGGGAAGAAAAAAAATCTAATAATGTTTTGATACGTGAGAAATGCTCTGTATGTTTTACATTTATGTTTTACCAATAAGGTGTATGAATATTTTTTAATAATTAATAATATTTATAATATTATTGAATCTCTTTCTTTAATTTTAATAAGAACGTGTAAAATGTCGCAATCGTATTAACAATGAGAATATAGATTACATTACATACAAGTAATAAGGTATAATAGTTTGACTTGTTTTTAATTTAATTTATTTTATTTTAACGAGCTACGATATAGAAAAGAGATAAATTAATAGGTTATAAGGAGTATACAAAAATATATAATAATATACAAGATCAATTTTTTCATATACATTCTGAAATTGTCTCATGTTTATTAATTGAAATTGTTTACTAATTGAATTGTTTATTAATCATAGTTCTTAAATTTTAGGTTTATGTTGTATTGCAATTATACTTGTTATAGCATGTTTGTTAATTTCAATAATATTGAACTTCGTAATGGCTCAGAACAAATTTCAAATTCGTTGTATGAGTTACTTCATGGATCTTTCTAATGATTGGAGTTTGCTTTTGGAGTACAGTATATCTGATATCATCTGTTTGAACGCAGCGTTCATTACTGCTGTTGGAATGATGTCTATCAGCTGTACAGAATTATCTGTTACTATTTTTGCACACTATTTATCTGCATTATTCAAAATTACTGGGTGAGTCAAGTCAATTTTTCACGTTCCCATTCAATTTCGAATTCCCATTCGCGTCACATGAATTCTATATAGAAAGTGATTAAAAATTATATATCACGATCAACACAAATCTTTGGATAAGTAGAGTTTTTATAAAAAGAAACTGCTGCAAAATCGACCTTGAAATACAATTATATACAAATACATAAAAATTTTTTTTTTTGTTGAAAAGTATTCAAATGATTTTCATCATTCCACAAGACATAATTGCAGAAATAAGAGACATATCGCAACTGGACGTTATTTGTAATGCATCTGTTTCTTTAGAACTTCATTGTATCATAAAACACAATGAAAACATTTAAAGAAAACAAAAAAAAAGGCTATATAAAATTTGACAAATTATATTTATCATAAAATGAGATATGAGCAAATTTCAATCATCATTATTCAGATATTTGTAGAAAATAGAAAATGGTGAAATATCGTATCGGTGAAATATCCAAAAGTGCAAAATTGCACAAAATACATTTTTGTCTACAATATTTGATTGAAAAAACAATTTCTATACCAAAATTAAAGACTTATGACCGGAAACGACATATGTCACTTGGTATCGAAGGAGGACTTATTCATGAAAAATTAACGACTCTGTTTTGAATAATACATCTGCATAATATTTCACACGTAAATATTATGATATGGTTATCACTACTGTGCATAAGAACTTGAGACCTGAAATTTATGGGGCTAATTATAATTCTCTAAGCGGCTTATATCTACGAATTGTAAGCAAATGTTCCGTAGTTTCTAATTTGATAAGGTTTAGGTATAAGTGCATGTCATAAGTGTTACATACCGTTGACCTCATCACAAAATTCTACTTTTTAAATTATATTATATTATTATATATAATTATATTCCAATTACATTGCCTTTCTAATTCTAATTATATCATATTAAATATGAATTTATATAAAAATTCACAATTCAATACAGCAAAGAAATGTAGCAGCATTAAACAGTTACGATTCGCGTTTTTATAGTTTTAGAAATGTCAAGTGTAATATCAAACTGTATTATTATATATAAAGTCAATATATATCAATGTCAAGTGTAATATCAAACTGTATTATTATATATAAAGCAAACATTCTCGAGTTCGTCGGTCCATATTTTAACCGCCTGAAGGATACAAGAGAAATAGTCGAGAAAGTCGAAAAAGTCAAGAAAGAACAGTTTGAGGAAAGAAGAATGAACCTTACAAAACGATTTACCCTTAAATTTTGTGGCAAATTTTATTGATAAATCTCCATCGATTCAAAGAATATAAACTGTAATAATCGTTTTATATAATGTTTCATCGCTTTGTACAACTAAATAACAATACGGTTATGATTCCACCTGCGATTAGCTCATCGAACTATGCGTTTTACTTATTTCGAAATGTGTCTATGATGCATGTCTTGCATGGATTTGATTGATTTATTGCTATTAAAATTTCTATAAATAGATGAAAAGATAGAATGGGAAAATGAATTTGTTACTTCAAGGAACGAAAACAGAGAATATTTTATTTTATTTGTACCTACTGTGATCAACTGATTAGTGTCAGACAAATAAATTTTGAGAATATTTTTCAATGAAATTTGAAATATTTTACTATATTATAAATAGGATCAAAGACACAAAAAAATTGAAATTGCAGATATAATTTGCTGAAGTTTGTTTGGGAAACATAGAAGAAATAACTTCAATTGTAGTGAAACAGATAAAAAATCAAACTGATTTGAACAACTTGTATATACAAATAAACTTGGATAAATGTAAACAAAAAAGCGCATACGATATATCAGTTTTCATTTATTTCAACTCTTTCGTTTTTGGCGGCGATCAAATATGGCCGCCAAATTTGGCCAAAATATTCGCTATATACTAAATTATACAATACAAATTTAAAAAATTACAAAATTATAAATATCATTAAATAATTTCTTACATCTATATTCCAATTTCCATTCATTTACGATTGCCATAATTTGAATAAAAAATCAACAATTTACGCGATGCAGACAAATACCTACATTTGCGATTTTATGCATGTAACTAAACAATAGTGTAATATTATGATTGTTTCACGTATTCACACTAGCTTTTGAATAACATAACTAACTGTAGATTGCTCATTATTCTTAACACAAAAGAATTCAAGAATTGCACGAACATTTTTCACAATTAATGATTAAAAATAATCAAAGTTTTTTTATTTGCTATTTTGCTACAAGAAATATTCGTTGATTTAGTTTGGTCGCATGCAGTTTGAATAAAATTGCTGCTTCATTTAGCTTAGCTTAAATACACGCTGTATAAAGATATTTTACAGAATAATTAATTCGACAATAATTAAAAATTAATGCCCTTTCTTCAAGAAACTATTATATTTCAACACGATTGATATTCTAAATCCACAGCAAACAGTAAACAAAACTGGCTGAGAACATGAAAATTACGGAATCCATACAGAATCCGAATCTCAAATGCATTTAGAATATATGGGAATTTTTAAAATGAGAAATATAAAACTATTATAAAAATCTCTCGACATTAAATAGTCGAAGAGAAATAGTTGAACGAACAATCAAGTAAAATTCATTCTGAATACTGAAAAAAATCTTGTACAAAGACTATAAAAACGTATTGAAGCCATTTTGAATGAAGAAATCGTAAAGCAAATACATATTAACAAGTTATTAAACTCAAAAAATTTTGAAAACATTGTGCAGAACTAAATAAATGAATATTTTTTGTTAAAAGCAATTAAAGAAACATTAGCATGTGCAATGATTTTATATATCCAAAGTGATCCTATATATTACTAACAGCAATGAAAGCAGATTTCTACAGTATAATGACTTTATTTATGCTCTTCCTTGTGTAACAATGATACTGTAGTTTTTTTTAACAACTATTTTTACTTAATTCTTGTATACGTATGTTATTGCAATGAACCTTATTTCGCTTACAATTCTGAAACTTCTTCATTTTACGTATTTTTAGTTATCGATTACGAAAGGCAATTACAAATCTCTCTAAAACAACTTTATTATCGCAGCAAGTTAATTTGAACTTTGAGGATATTTACCAAGCCGTAGATATACACAACAGAGCGCTGAGGTTGGTAATTTCTAATATAACGATAATCCATCATATATATATGTTAATAATGTCTCGTTCTGCATTTTGCATCATTTCTATGTGAAGATCAGGTAATATCATTTTGAGCAAAATGACGAAACATTACGTGCTAGTGATTATTATACTTGTGTTTACATTCGGTATGAATTTATATCAAGTAAGTATTCTGTTATTAACATATCGTGTTACGATAAACGTCAATCGAACCGAAATCTAAATTTTTCATTCTTCTAAATTCCTTTTTAATCACAATATTATACGATCACAAGATAATACTGTTCACATGTGATAAACTGTAAATAAAATCAACTAAAGTTTAATTGAATTTGACCATTATTTTTCAAGAAAACGAACTTATAATTAGTTTTTGATTTTTTTATTTTCGCAACAAGTAGAATGCGACGCAATAAAAAAAATTTAGCTGTGAAAATCATCAATTAACAGATATGTATTGAATGTAAAATCAGTTACCAAATCGTGATAAATAATATTTCAATATTTTTAAATGGTCCATTTTTTTCTTATTGTAACAAGCTATTTTTCATGTTGTTAATTTTATTTATATTTATTATTTTTTAATCTAATTAAGATATCTATGGTAATTAACTTATTCCTCCGATATATGCGACATTTTTCACATAGAACAAATGATCAAATACGATGTTATTTTACGCGATTAGAAAATATTTTTTTAATAATCTTTATTGAAATAGTATTGTATATCAGTAAATGCAAATTTTTATACAATTTTTATTTTCTCTGACTTAACTTTATTATTTTCTACTATAGTATCGATAATTTTCACTATTATTCTCTTTTTTGTGAAAATATGTAATACAAATATTTCTATAACATTTTTTTATATTTTTATAATTTATACCGATTATTTTTTCGTCTGGAAGACGATATATTTACTTTTACATAAAAAAAAGTACGCAATTACCTACGCTGCAATTAATAGTACTTAAGTATTGCAGCGTGTGAAATTCTACACAAGATTGTCGAAATAGTATCAGGAAGTCAAAAAAGAAATAATTTGTATTAAAATATTGTCGTTGAAAAATTAATATAAATCTAAAAAATTCTTTTTATTTAGTTGTCCGCATCAATAATACCTATAAAAGATAGATTGGAAGTTCTGATTAATGTTGTAAGTGTTTTCGGTTACCTAATGTATATATTTCTACATGGCTGGAGTGGACAATTAATAACAGACGCTAGTATGGATATATTTAACGAATCGTAAGTTTAAACATATCGTTTATTTAATTCGTTTTCTTGTGTTAAGTTATTTATTTTATTTCATAACCAACTAATACGATTACAGTGAAGAGCACAACTGAACCACTAATCACGCTTTATTTTCAAAACCGTATTTATTACAATTAATTATTTAGGTAAACAAAATATATAACAAAGCGTGTAACAAAAACATTTCAAGTAATTAATATCAATGAACAATATTTTCATATCGTAAATGATTTTTCAGTTGTACGTAAACAAAAAATAATTGGAGCATGTTTTGTACAATGTTTATGACCCTTTTGACATCGGAATGCTTTTAATACATTTTTACATACTTTGTACAGAATCATTAGAATGAACTTTATTCCACTGTTCTTCAATTTTCTTCAATTATTCAAGAATCATAACTTACAAGTGTCTTATGTAGAGTTTTAATTATCCAGCATCCGGTTATACGGAATGCCCGATTAACCGACAAATGTGCACTAACTCTTTGACAACTGCATAAGAAAATGATATTAAATTTAAAAAAAAATGTCAATTACAATATTAATATATTATATTAATAATATAGTATTATTTTACTTATAACAGTAAAATTATAATAGTATTTGAAAATTTGTATATTATATTCTAACTCTTACTAAAGTAAGAAATAAATACTTTATTCTTCTGTACATTATTTACTCTGTGTTTGTTTAAAACAATTATAATATTAGGAGAATCAGTTTAATTAATACAAACATAATATTTATTTGTAAAAATAAGTATAAAATATATTATATGTTATTAAAAAATGATTACTTTTCAGTATTTTCACATTTCGATGTCTTTAATGATTCAAAAACTATACGGAGATGTAATTAAAATCTTTGATCAGTTTTCCTAATTGCCCCTTCGATAGAGACAGTATAACAGCAACATTTATAAACATTTATAAACAATCTACTACAACTAATGTCACATGTAATGAAACAGAATCAAAATATTGAATCGAAGTGAAATATTTCTTGTTACAAATAAATGTAAAAAAAAATTCGCAACTTTGACAAATTATTGAAATTAAGATTAAATGTGCAAAATGCTTCTGTGCCAAGCATTTTAATAGTGAGAATTGAGAAGTGATTTATGAAATGTATAGTTAGTACTTCATTTATGCTCCTCACTGTGTATTATTAGAATATATCAAATGACGCTCATAATAACATACAGGTATGATTCTACATGGTACGGTACTCCGTTAAAAGCGCAGAAGTTATTATTGTTCATCATGTTAAAAAGCTCCAAGGAATATAAAGTTAGTCTTTTCGGTATATACGTCTCGTGTCATGCAGGCTTTTCGTCGGTAATATATTTGATATTTTTATTATTATATTCTAACTCTAACTCTAATTTATTGAAATTTTTATATTTCAGTTGATAAAAATGTCTTTCTCATATGTTACCGTAATGCAGTCATTTCAATAGAATTTTACTAACTTTGCAAGCTTCATATTAGTGATTGATTATGATACAACGTGTCACTTATTGTTTGGTGTATAAATTATATTAATAATGCTTATTCATCCAGTATTAACTTGTTTTTCACAGTAAAATATAATTATTGTATTTTGCACGACGCATGTATTGGTTATTGTTTATTCTTTCGCTCCTGAAACTATTGATAATTAAAATTTCATCTGAGTTCATATTGATTATCAAGCTTCAAAGATGTACGTTTTAACATTTTCAAATTATTTAATAAATATTCAATTATTCAATTTTATTTGAAATAACTGATCTGTGTAGAACAATTGCTAGATTACAAGTGTTTTTGCATTTAAGGGATATTTGAAGATACATGTAATATATTTATGTCTGTTTTATGTTTTTTCTTCAATATGAGTTTTATACTATCGGATTTCTTTGACATATATCACTACGTTTTTACGGCTGTTTCAATAATGTTCTCTTCGATTTTTACAAATATTTCGGAAATATATAATTTAATGAAAAATACGTATATACAGAGCGTAACAAAATACAAAACAATGGGAAAAATTCCAATATATAGAACTGTTGGATGAGCTGGATGTAGGTGGAGATAGCTCAGTCGATAGAGAATCAGACTCTTAATCTGAGGATCCAGGGTTTTTGAGCCCCTGTTCGAAAAAAAAGACATTGTTCTTTAAGACAACAGCACAGGAGAGCTCTGTGTGTATAAAAGATCCCGGAGCTCTCCCAACGTGCGGAAGACGGCCATCGTGCAGGTGTTTTAGTTGGTAAGAATCCGACACTACCTGGGTTTCTTCCCTCAAAAGACTCAGGTCTTTTTTGAAGATTTCCTCCACGTAAAAAAAATTCCCCCTAAAGTAACCTGCTATTCTCACTGAAGTGGACAGTTATTCATGAAACAAATTTTAATAGGTCATTCACATTTCTTTCCGTCTTTTTTCAATTTATCACAGACAAAAATATAAAAAGACATGCTGAGAAGAGAAGAGCACTCTTTTCCATGAAACAGACTTTGTAACATCATTTTTAACTATGGTTACAACGTAAAATAAAATTCTCTTAAAAATATAAAGTGTCGTTTCTTTTCGCGGAATCTAACAGAATATAAGAAATATTCATATATAAATGCCATATACTCTACAAGCTGTATAATAAAATAAAATAAAATAAGTATATATAATACAACATAAAATTGAAAATTTTTTGTAATGCATTACATTTAATATCTGAATATTCAAATCTCCAATGTAGAAATATAATACTGATAAATTAAACTTACAATGCAAGTGCAGATCGACTCACAGTATTGAAGACTAAATCAACATCTGTATAATGGCATTATCCAGATGAAATGTACGAAGAAATAGAAACCCAGAATTTACATTGGTTTTGACATTTCGCACGACTATAATTCAACCAACAACAGAAATTGTTGATTAATGTGATAATAGTTGTTCAAGGGGAAATTTATGCATCACAGGAAGTAATGGATGCTTGACGATCACACGAAACTCTGTAGAATATTCATTTCAACCCTTTCTCGGAAATTTTTACAAATGAAAAGAAATTCTTGCGTGCAAGCTAAAAGTGTGATAATGACAGTAAAATCCATGTGTTCCAAAACACAATGTCAAATTAAGTAAATTATGGAGTGAACAGATGGTCCTTCACAGATGTTTCCGGTGTTTTCTCACGTTTCCTGAGAACATGCAGTTATTTACGATAACTTTCACTAACGTCGCATTATCACTGTATGTGTTAAGATTTAAAACGAGATAGAAGAATCTATGAGAAAATTAATAGATAGGTTGCAATTATTTAATTTAAAAACGATTAGGAGAATCACCTATAACTAAAATATTTCCGAAAATATTGATTATATAAAAATATGATTACTTTATTTTGAGGAAGATTATTTGGTTTATTATTATTTATTATTTATTTATTATTTATTTAGGTAATTTGATTTATTTAATCATTTTGGAAATAAAGGATAAATGAAGTATAATATAGAAAATATATGAAAAATAGACAAAAGTATTTTTTAATCCATTATCTGATTTATCTCAACATTGTCTATAAGGCCCCGGGGCAGACGAACTAATAAATGCAGCGGCGGCATTGGAAGAACACGAAAATAAATTTCTTCCTCTTTTATTCCAGAGAAAGAAAAATAAGAAAACTTTAGACCCGATGTAAATGAGTGATTTGTGATAAATTGATGATACACTTTGAGCATTGATTTTTATGAATCACCAAACACAATTGCTGTCGAGCGTTAGCGAGAGTTTTAAATCTTCACTATCAATTTCAATAATTATTTTTCTCATAAAAATAACAACGACAACAATGAATATTGGTCAAGTTTTTAGAGTTTTAACAAAATACCCAGTGTTGAAACTTTAAAGTAACGTGTGAATAAAACTCTTAAATTAATTTTAAAAATACGGAACATGAAAACAATGAAATAGTTTAAGCTAAGTAAGATAAAGGTACAATTAATGTGTATGCATTAGATGATAAACTAAAGTATAAAATTATAAAGATTCTAAAATTTCAGTTGTTTCTTTTTTGTTGTGCACGATAAATAATCACAGTGTCGATACCTGAATTATACAGAATACAAATGGAAAGAGAACTAGAGACAGCGTCTCGCCTTTGCGAGAGTCAGACGATAGGCGCAAATTATGATTAGCGATGATAATCCGCTTTCGTCTAATAGCCTGTAAGATTGAGAACAAAAGTAATTCGGCATTTCAGTACAGAGCGGTCCATCGTCGCCGATGTGAACTTCAAGCATAAGTAGTGAGTGAAAGCATGGCCTCATTGTAAATTGCTCATGAAAATCGTCTATGAGATATACGTAAAACGATTCCAAAAGTTATCATCTTGCATCACAGAATCAAATATCTCTGAGATGACGTGGCTGGAAAGAATTAACGCTGGAAGGAATTAATATCTGGCAAAAGCATGAGCATTGAATTGAGATAAGCCATAATTTCAGTAAGAAAAGTGGATACTTCTTTTTTTTAAAGAAGAACAGAACAGTGTCCGAAATGAGCCGACAAAGCTGATGCTACGCAAGCGATCTTCCAGAAATCTCAAATGTGAGAGAGGCAGAACCCGCAGATTATGAAGATTCAGTCCCTAGATTCAAAGACGCAAATCTCTAAGTTAGCAATAGAAAAAAGTCCCAATTAATTTCTATCAAGTTCGTCTCCTGTTCGCTATTGAGGATAGAGCAAAGTCCTTTTCGCAAAACGAAGATAAGTGGTTAAAAACGGTTCAAAGAGGGATTTATACAACGCGAGCTCAAAATAACAAATTCGAGTATTCAAACATACGAATACCACTATACAAGTTGTACACTACAACTGTTGCCACGATTTTTCATAAACTTTCAATAGTCTGGCAAAAATATATTTTGAATAAAAGTTCTGTGTTTAGTGGACTATAAACTGCACTATAAAAGATCCCTCAAAAAAATTTTTTTTATAAAAAATCAAAGTTACCTTGACTTTGTATTCAATTTACAACAGGTGTTCAAATAAGACGCTGAAGTAAATTTGTTTAATTTGATACAACAATAAAATTTCTCTTTATTTATCCTAAATTTCTAACCTTAATATCATTTCGAAATTATGGTATGGTGGGACATTGAATTCGTCAGCTATAACACGGTGAGCTCAAAAATGATACAAATTAAAAATCAAGGTTTACACCTTAGGTTAGACATCAAAGGTTATACCCAAGGTTAAACATCAAGGTTTTTCATCGAAAAGTATTTTTTAAGAATCTTTTTATATTGCAGTTTATAGCCCACTAAAAAAAAGATTCGAAACATATTTTTTGTCAGAAGTCCATGAAAAATTATGGTGACTGTGTTGTAGCATAAACCTTCATCAGAGACTATAGGAAATATAGGAAAATGTAGACTGTAGTGGATTGCTTATTTGTTGCCGAACCGCTTTTGCGTGCCAACAGCAACAGATCATATACGAGAATATTGCATTTTTTTACTGTATTTTTTATTGCAGGCGAAAGAATTCAGAACTTTTGTCGCAACGAGTACAAAGTGAGTTATATTCATAGTAAAAGAGTCTGTGTTGGGCAGTAGAATGAGATCTCGACACATAAGACTCTCCACTTATAAAAGAGAAAAGACACCAAGATCCTATTAACACAAAAATTCTCTTTTTAAAGATGTGATGCAACTATTCGAACAAGGCTAAACATCACTCGCTTCATTCGATAGAACATCGCGAAATCTTGAATTTTGCAATTTACATGCACATTCTAAGAATTACTGACCGTGCTGCTACACTACTCAAATTCTAACGAGACAATGATCAATACTTTAGTGATTTACATTTTAGAGATACATTTTTTTTTCGTTCACGAAATTGATTCTGATTGCAAGACTAGAAAGAGAAATGGAGCGCATTTAGAGGGAATATTTCGAACACGCTACGAATATCCATAGATATGTTGGTTGTTCGTGCAACGAATTCAAGCATTAAGTGTGTTTCACACGAGTGAAAGCTTATTTCAACGCGAGTAAGTAAGCAAGTAAACTGTGCACAATTTTAACCACAGTAACAAAATCTGTTTCGGAGGACTCGCTTTCACGAATAGAGGCGCATCATCAATATTGTAAGTATATTTTATAAATGTCAGCATATGATGTGGCTTTTATGAAATATTTTATCAACGAGGAATCTTTAATTTCTATGAGATATTATATTGCAATTGAATATAAAGAAAGCGTATTTTTTGTTTTATAAGTCGTATTGTATAATATTATCTAGTTATCTATGTTATGTAAGAATTATTAATGATATTCATTCCAGTTTAATTGTTCTAAAATATTTATGGAAATAGAAATCACCACTGACTATCGTTGCAGCCAACGTGTTAAAGAATTATCAAACTGCCTTCTAACTGGTATATTAAAAGAATTTTTAATAGCAATCACTGAACTTTTAATAAAAAAGACTGGCACCTCAAACCTTTTTTATTAAAAATAAAATATCTACGGTTTTTTGAAGGTTTTTTAATAAAAAATAAAATATAATTTATTTATTTTTATTTTTAATAAAAAAGGTGACTGATAATCAGACATCTCAAAGAACCGTAGATATTCGCGATCTGTCAGGAACAGATTTTCATTGTTAGAGAAACTGAAATTATCATTAGTTCGACAACAGTATAAGTTTGTAAGAACAGAAATGCTACATTAGGACAAACGAAAATCCACTTTCGAAGGTTAAAGCCTCACTAAATAATAAAATCTGCGCCCCATCTGCGACTGAAGCGTTACAAAAATATATTAATATTTGTCTAAGTTTATTCGTTTTAAGGTCTTGCAAACGATGAAGCTAATTCGTAAGTGAAGGTTTAAATTGAGGTTAAAATTGAGTAGTTAGAAAGAAGAGAAAAGATCAGAAGAATTTGGAATTCTTTGGATGTGAATTCTTTGGATGTGAGAAGAATGCTGAAGATATCTTTTTTTATGGCACAGTCAGAACAATATTTGACAATGAGTTAGTTTTGCATAAGTCGCCAAAGTACATAAATTCATGAAGATATATTAGAAAAAAGAATATCATGATGAGAAAAATAAGTTCTCGATTGGGAAGTAGACTCAAGATTAACGGCTCGCACGAACTTAAGATTTTGAACTTCAATCATAAAGTGAGTATAACTCAAATGTATTTTAGGAGATTTTTAAAGTCAAAACTTCAGTTTCTCGCTTCAGATTCTTAAAGTCAAAGCTTCATTCACAGGGAGTTATCGAGTTTCCAAGAAGCACAAGCGAAAGAATAATGAACATTCTTGTTTTTTTTATGGACTTAACGAAAGCATCCCTCGCAAATTTTTCCTTTCACTGACAGAATAAATTATAAACCGCAGAATAGATTATTCTTCCAGTATCTCATAAAGACATCGGAACATAAATAATAAACTCTTTAAGAGAGTTCATAGATTTCAACATATTTCCCTTCTGCTCGTTCCTTTACCCATATCCTCAAGACTGACTCGTCTACTTCTATCTGTGATAGAAAGAATTTGTTTAACTTCTTCTCAAATAATTTTAGGACAAATCTTCCCCAAGGTGTTCGATTGAAGAAATTTCAGCAACCTCAAGATAAGACAGAAGAAAAATATAATCTCGGATTATAAGACGAGATTCTAGGTAATATTAACACAATTAAGTTGGTACATAACAATGCCATAGAAAAGTTACTTTGAGAAAAATGATTCCTTTTAAACATGTTTCCTTAGAGTCTGCTTACCAATAACATCAGCCAGAATATGATGCAGCCACGCTTCTTTTATTCAAATAAGTCTCAGAAATTGGGAAATCGAGCACGAACAATTATCCAGGTTGCGTCACCATCTTCGATAGAATAGTCGCTAGTAGAATTGATACCGAAATGTAGCTATGTGCCTCTGAAAAGGAGCTACACTTCGTAGAATTTGGCGTTGATCGACAATTTGTGAAGTTTCAAAAGTAAGAGAAATGTGATCATACCACTTTAATCAATATATGCTTCCAGTTCTTGTAATCAGTTTCACATAAACGTCTCGCACTGTTACTGAGTCTCCGTTTATATAAAAAGGCATTTACACCACTATGCTCAGTCAACAAAAAATATTCATACATATTCGCATCAAAACTAGCAAATCAAATATTTTTAATAAATTCATACATTATCCATCCATTCACACATTCCATCTGATTTGTCATTGTCATTCCTTTAATTCACATGGTACTGTGAAGTCGTATTCAATGTGTATCTGGCATAAAGAAAAAATATATCGTTCTAATTGAGATATGCTTGATTTCCATAGCTTGTTCGCGCCCTATTTGTAGATACATCAGACTGTAGGATTCCCATTCATTTCAAAGTCCTTTTTTCAAAGCTTTTATTCTGTATGATGCTAGAGCGATTTCGTCTGGAGAAAAGCCTGTACATTCCATCTAACCAATATTCGGCTGTTAAACTACTCAACGAATCCGACATGAATGAATTGGAGTCAGGGAGAATATTAAATCCAGTTCAGAGTCACCAGTTCAGAGTCACCGGGACTTACGTGAATGAATTGTTTTAGTCGGGTCCCATGTAATTTCCATCACTTGTAAGATATCTTTCAGCCGTGGCAATGGCATTTACTAAGATAAACGCACGATTAGAGCAAATAGATCGATTCATCTACTGGATTCCACGGGATTAACTCCGAAAATATTGTTCCTGACCAGTGTTAGATTCGTGAAGATAATGTTGTAGCTTGACAGTTGAATGCTGTGATTGGCAGATGTCGAGAAGATTGTTTTTCTGATGCCGGTGTGTAACCAGCGTAAACTTTTTTTTTGTCATTTACTGACGAAAAAAATTAGGTAAATAAAAATTATGTTTAAAGCATTATAAAAGACAAGTATTTCGGTTACTCATAAATAGAAGAGATAATAATTCTCCCAGTTTTGTATCTCATTGTCGCTGAAAGTTCTGTAAAAATTATCATCCTATAAAAAAACTCGCTTTTTCATAAATGATCATTATTTAATACTCGACGATGGCTCAAGCTAAATAATAATATCGTCTAAATTAATCGAAATCAAACGCAAGATGTAAACAAAGCTTTACTTCATGAACCATTCAGTTTCAGATCAGATGGTTTTTGTAATTTTTCATTGGCAAGAAAAATTTCAAGGCGTTTCTGTTAATATAATATGTAAGAACATTATTTATGGAAATCAACACTATTTTATCTTCACATTTATATATTTAAGAATAACTAAAACAGTGTATTCAAAAGTTTCCGGATAGTACCTGTTATAAGTATCTAAGAAGTCAGTGTGTTACGGTAAAATGTTTCAAGTAATATGACTCCGATTCGCGCGCTTGTATTTGAGGCGGATAGCGAGCGTGTAATAAAGTATTATGAGAGAATGCTATGATTCCGATAAATGATCGGAGATCGCTATGAACGGACTGTATATTTTATAAGTATTAGACTCGACTCGCGTAGACCGGACGCCCCACGGAATTATAATTGACCATCTGACTAATTTCTAACGACTATTCACACAACACTAACAGTAATAGAAGAAATACGAAGAAATACGAATGTGATGGTATAGCAGATGTTAAACTTTAGCTCGAATTGTAATGATAATGCACTGCTGTGATACGCATTCAGTAATTGTATTTAATCAGTACACATTGACGCACTGATTGTGTAATATTGCAACTAACTGACGCACAGTGTAAGATTCCATGTAATGATGCACTGATGAGTTGACAATGTACTCTCGAGTTAATAACGCACTAATTTTCCCGTTGACGGCGGATTCTTTATAGGAGAGCGGAACAATCACTTTGACTGTCCTGATGTAATTCTTCTAAAAACGATGAAATTATTAAACATCGATAGAATGATCGATGCTAATGTGGTAGACGTTAAGACTTCTTGCCAGCATAAACAACGAGCGAGCCATTGTCCTTATCTAAAAACAGAATAATAAATTATTTTATGTAGGCAAGAAGCCTAACGTCTTCCGTGCATATATAATAATTAGAATTATGGGAAATCATCCGAACAAACAGAAAGAAAGAAATTTCCTTAAGACAATAATTTTCTTGAAATCGATATCTCAGAAGATGCAAGTGAATTCAATCGATTGCCAATTTATAGCCAAAATTTTCATGCTTATTTCATAATTATAATTTAATTCTATAGACAGGTGATACGGTGAAAATTCTAGATAAAGGAACGCCGTGAATAATAAATGAATATATTGGGACCATTTCTCGAAATCTACACATTCTTAGATACTCTTCAACAACTGAATAAAATCATAGACAATATTTACAAAATCATATCGCATATTTAGGACTGTGTGTCATATCATAAGTCAGTTGATTTACGAAATACAAATGAAAAGAATATTCGTGTGTCATATTAATTGCCACTTTAATATTCAAGGTAACGAAAATTTTCTTTTCTTTTCATGCACAGTACAGTATCTTATTAGAAATATTTTTCACGAAGTTTTATAATATTCATCTGTTAGAATAATTATTCATGTGGGATGGAGAAATCTGGGAAATCTGGCCTAGAATTTTCTTCAGTGTGGCCTAAGGACGAGACAGTTGCCTGTAGCGTGTCATTTGAGATGTTTATAGGGCATATGAATAGACATTGCATCTTTTGGTCCGTGACCTGACATACCGACATACTAAAAAATCACTGATTTTTAGCGCACTCTACGTTTAGGCAACAGTGAGTTGGGGAACTAGTGAATGAATCATTTTTACAGTATTGTCAAATTTTCAATAGCGAAATGTGAAGCTAGTAACCACAGACAAAGTAACCGAAATCATTCTACTTTATATCAGAAAAAACTCTATCCATATTTTACGGAGTTATCACAACCTTTTTAATATATAATAAGTTAAAAATTTAAGATTATTAATACGTCGTCTTATGTATAAATTTTTAACTAACAAAATTTTCATGTTTTATATATTTTATTATATATAATAATTTTAATATCAAAATATTAAAATAATATTTCTTCATTTATATATTCTTTATATTACATATTCAAATTAAAATTTTTAATAATTTTATTATAACTATGCAGTGCATTGGTTATGACACAAATTCTATAATTCATTAGTTAAAAATTACTTATTAATCAAAATATTATTCGAAATTTTTCTATAAACTACTTTGTCTATCAATATTATGAGAATAATAAAACTTTCTTATTTATTTAATATAATTCATTAATGTTATAAACATATCTACGGAATATATCCTTATATGTTTCGCAAAATCGACCAATGTTGAATGTGTTTACAAACTTGATACAGGGCACATCATGTGATATAAATTATATTTTTGTAGATTAGGGGATAAAAGGAAAACATATTTTATAATTTCACAGAACTTTATTGGAATGAGATTTTCCACGTGGTTTCTTGATGTAAAAATATATATATCTTTCTCTGATTTATAGTTCAGTCATTGATTGAACCTAAAGACAGTTCATAGCGTGAATTTCTAACAAAGTATGTAAAGGGACATAGGTTTCAGATTTCCTATTTCATAAACCATACTGGTTGAATTGCATTCTAAAAGGATTTTATCATGTCTCATACTGTTCTATTTTAGAAAGAAATATAGAAATTTTATTTTAGTAAGAAAACGAAAATATAGAAAACACACTATTTTAAATTTAAAATCAGGAAAAAGATTTTTAATAAACAATTCTTTTTAATTTCTTTTATTCTTATTTTTAACAGAATTTATTATTTCTTGAAAAATATATATTTATTTATTTATTATAGAACAGTATAACAAATAAATAAATACAAATTCTTATTTTTAAAATGTTTTTTCTCATTTTCATTGTTTATCAAATTTTTGAAAACAATTCAATTTTTATTAATTAAAAAATTTCTTACTTTCCGGTGTAAATTGATAAAGCAAAATTTTCATGTTTTTCCAACACAATATCATGAAACCTGAATAAATTTTAACAAAAGAAATAATTAATTTAATTCTATTTAAATTTTATTTAAATAAAAATTATGCTTTAAATTATTATTTAAATAAAAATTTACCCAAATGATTCGAGTAATTAGTAATGATCAGAGTCGATATTCGGCTCGAATCGCATGATTTTGATTGAGTTCAGACGGACTCGGAAACGTACGAAAAATTCTCTAATTTGCCTATTTTATCGATTCGACGGACAGAACAATAACAGAAATGTAACAACTATGTGAAACTTTTATGTTTTGGTAATTACGCTTTCGTCAGAAAAAGCGAAACTTGCTTGTGTCCCTTTAACTCGCTTTTCTTTTGCCATTGCGCAACAATATCGAAGGTAAAGTGGCTGAAAGTATAAAATGACTACTATTTCACCGATTTCCGATTTCGGTGATTTTTGAATGTATTGTGAAGGTATTTTGAATAGTTTTTTCCTCTAACGGATATACCCGGCTTTTGTTTATTAAAGGAAAGGGTCAATTTGTAAATGATATTTAAGGATCGTTGAAATCAATGAAAGAGTGGTTAATCTACATATTCACTGGCAATCAGAGTGCTGGTGAATGAGGAAAATACGAATGAGCAACGTTTTACACTCATAAAATCGTAATACTAACATATACATCATTAAGTCGCTCATACTTCATATCATTTTTATTAACAATTTATGTCTTAATAGATAACATCGGACTATAAAAAAGAAAATATGCATGGTATCGTTTAAAAACATAAATTAGACTTCGAAATTTCGAAACGGATGAATTTTACAAGAAATAATTTACAGCGCATAATGTACTTCTTTATTGTAAACAATATTTGTAGAAATATTTTATTAATAAGTTCAAACTTTCATAAGATCGAGTTTATGGGATAAAGGTAATCCATTGAGGTTGTGAATTTAATTTACAAATACAAATTTGTAAATTAAAAAGCGTCATATATAATCATATTGTTCATAAAAATATCATATTTCAATCAATTTTTTCCAATTTTTTTAAATAGATGTTAATAGTCAAATATATACTAAATTTTTCATCCCAATGTTCATCAATCTCTGTTTTAAATCGTTATATTCCTTCATTGATGAAGTACTACTGCGTTCAATTCAATGAATAATTCTCAAAACAAATCTGGCAACATTGTCCATATTTTTTGATTTTCGTGTAAAAACTTGCCTAAATCTGTACGACGGGGCATAACACAAAAATAGTAATGTGGTGCTCAAAATCGTGGACGAAGAAATATATGGTCATGCAATGTCTATTCATATACCTCGTCTGTGATTAAAGGTATGAATGTATGTATGCGAGAGCAACGAAGGCTTTGAGAAAGATATCGAAAGGGAATTCGGAGAAGAGAAAGAATCGAAACTCTGGAAAGTAAAGATCAGAAAGAGAGTTGTGAATCGTCAGCGAGTAAAGACATATCAAGATTTGAAGAAAGCATTGA
>NIPQ01104054.1:0-17581 GCA_002806875.1 Lepidotrigona ventralis hoosana | reverse complement strand
TGAACGGCTGGAAATCACGGCGGCGTTCTCGGCAAGGTGAGAACGGGAGAGAAAACCATTCTATATCCCACGGCATAAGTTAACTCAATTTTCCAATATCCAAGTTTAGAGAGCGGCCAGGGAATACGATACAGGCCGGGCCACTTTCGGCAAACTCCGTCGTTAAACCGTTGGCCCCATTACCGGTATTGCGCTCCGCGAACCAGCGCACGCCGTCGTATTTCGATTTGACGCGAATCTATCGGTATAATTTCGTCGTCGCTGGAAAATTCCGTCGTTGCTCCGCGGATCGTTTGCCTCGCCCTTCGCAAGCAGGGAGCAGGGGATCGTGATATGGAAGGGAAGTTAACGGGACATTTAAAACTACTCCCGGCCACCCGCTCACCGTCCCCGTAACTTTCTTCCACCTATCTTCCTTTCTTCTCTCCCTCCCTCTTTCCTTCCTTTCTTCCTTCCTTCCTTCCTTCCTTCCTCTCTCTTTCTCTCGTGGAACGTCGTTACACGCTCCGTGGGGAGAAGTTTTGCACGCACGTGTTTCGCGTTTCTCACCGGTGCTTTATTAAACCGAGACCCTCTGGCGAGGGAACCTCTTCGCCACTCGGGGGTGGAATCCTCTCCCTCGCCAGTCAGAGGCTGTTCAGCGACACGAGAGCGCGCCAGTCGAGGTTGCCCGAGTCGAGCAACCCTCCAAGCGAAATTCCGCTCGAAATCGAGTTGCCGATCGGCAGAGGGATCTTCGTTGGTTTATCATCTGCTTTCAGCTCGCGGCTCGTTCTCATTCTCCTCTTCGAGGTATCGAAGTCCCCGTTGTTCAATTCAATCGTATTTGTTCACCGCCGTTATCGAAATGTAATTGCTTACACCGACGAACGAGAAAACATCGACATTCCTGCGTGACGCGTCGAACCGATGAGTTTCCCCACGGCAATTAGCATTATCGGCAAAGAGAGAGCACAGTTTAAACGTCGTTAGAAGAAGCGATAGCAACAAATAACCCGGTTATGCACGCGCGTGTATATGTGTTCAAGTGTATTGTCAGCTCGAGGACGGAGATTTGCGTCACGGAGAGATCGCGTAGGCCGGGGTGAAAAGTCGATCCGCGTGGCCGGATGGCCAGCGGTCCGCGGCGTGCTTCCATCTGTCGCCGATTGCCCGGACTATCCACTGCCAAGGGCGCGGGCCAAGCTTGCCTTTTTAGAGTCGAGTCGCGAGTGTGCGCTCGTGAAATATTAACGCGCAGCCGCGGATTTATTCAACGAATTTGACGCTCGATTATAACGCGGCTCCTCTCTCCGTCAGCAAGCAACCAGAGATTTTCCACAATTTTCCGCGAACAGGGCCAAGACGAGGGGACTTTAGACTTAGTTTTAGGTCGGGCTTTTAGACTCATCTCTCCTAGAGAGAGAGAGAGAGCGAGAGAGGAAAAGCGCGCGTCACACGGTATTTATTCCCAGCGCGAATGAAAAACCGGTTTAAATTTTCAGCTCGATTTGAACGGTGCGAGCGGTGTCCTGTGTACCAACAACTTTTTCAACCAACGGCAATGGAAATCTGATTCCAATCGAGCCGCTTCGTCTGCAATTACAGACCCGTTGATATTTTTTTTTCTGTTTTCTTTTTATCAACGTTTAAACTTTTCACGTGACGATTTTCAGATACGCGGGTCCGCTCGTGGTAGAATTTCCTTCGTGCCTCTAATCGAGTCGTCGAGTCATCGTTGTCATTTCGAAACGCTCGAAGCGCAGACGACGACGACGACGACGCGATGGGAACTCGAAGACGAGACGAGACGAGACGAGCCGTCGAACGGAGACGTCGGTCTCAGAAAAAGCGACATTACGAGACAGCAAACAGTGAAAATAAACCGTGCCGCGTCCCGAAGGGAAAGCCAACTCTCTCCCGGTTGCCGTGGTCTGGCTCGAATTTCTACCGTGAACTTTACGCCCCCATACGTCCCTAATAACTGTCAGCGACAGGCGCGTTCGGACCGAGTTTGCGCGAGTCTCGAGATTACTTCTAATTTCATCTCCGCGTTCGTGGCTTCGTGTACGTATGTACGTAATACACGTCGTAACTCGTTTAAATCGAACCACGAATCGAAAACGTTCCTCGTGGCAGCAGTGGACTCGTGGCTTTTCAACACGGTTTACCGGCTCGACAAAAATATCGCGATATTCTCTGGATTCCTCGATATAATTTCGCAAATGGAACGAGCCTCGAGTTTTCGGCCCGCGACTCGCTTAATTACCACGATGAAAACTCTCGCTGGCGACTGGCGACGGAGAGTTAACCAACAGGTGAACGAACAGGCGAGTCTACGCCTCGTGTTGAAAAGGCCGAGACGAGCATGGAATCGAATCGACGAAGCACGACGCGATTTAATAATTCGAACGAAGCGAGATGACGAAAACGAAAACGGGAGAAAGAGAAAGGGAGAGCGGTGGAAAAGCGCGATGGTCGACGCGTATTTTCGCGTATCACCGCGACACTGTGCGTTAATCTCGCCCGACGTTTCGCAGCGAGTCGCGAATATCGATCTCCGCGGCACGTCGACTCTTTTCAATCCCTCCACCCCCTCCCCCTCTCCCCCCGACGGAGATGCTTTATTTGTTTGCTCGCTGCATTAAGTTTTGCTCCCCGGAGATACACATTCCATGCTCGCGAGATTTTTCACCTCGTCTCGGTCGTGCACAGTTTCATCGCTGAAACGGACGTTGATTCACGCTGTCGCGAAAAATTGCGAGGAAAACACGCGATCTTCGAATCTCGGCGCGATCGCGACGCGAGAGCGTTGACGAAACGAGGCACGAAATTCGACGCGTGGACGTCGATCCGGCGGGCGAGAAAAGTCTCGCGGAACGACTGCACGTGCCGACGCGGAGCACATCGTTCGTAATTTGCACGCGCCTGGGAAAGCCGGGGGCTTTCAACCTCGACGATATGGTCCATTTCCCGACGCAATTACCGTACCACTCACGCACGTTTCCACGGTACAATTACCGCCATATCCGTTCTCATATTCCGCCCAGTTCGCGATATTTCCCGATAATCGTATTTCGCGGCGAAATACACGGCGAGATTGGAGAGAGAACGTACACCTACCTCAAAAATTCGGGCGACACCTTGCCGATTTGCTAGCAGCGCATTTCCTTCGAAAATACCGGCACCTGTCTTCCCCGTGGTTTGCTTGTTCGCGAACCACCACAGCGAGCACAACGATCTCAACTCTCTCTCTCTCTTTCTTTCTCTCTCGTTTTTCTCTCACGAATCACTCACAGGCACCGTAACCGTGTCCCAACAGCAACAACGATCACCTCTCTCGATGTCACACGTCGACCACCACCGTCGTCGTCGTCTCTTCTGCTCTGCCGCGATCGCGATCGGAGCGTCGTTGCGTCGAATCTCCACGGCAGACGAGGCGACGGGATCGCACGATCGCGAGCCATACGCAGTCAACCGATGCGATGATCGATCGGAGTCGCCGAGAACGATACACTATTTATTCCACGCACCGTCGCGATCTCATTCCTTTATTGCTCTCTTTCACTCGATGACACACCGGCACGGGGCCCGTTTCATCGTTGAATGAAACTTCACTTTCGTTTCGCACTTTCCAGCTCCTCGTATCCTGCCGGCTGTATCAGCTGTATGTCGCTGCCTGAACACGTTCGCGACGAAACGCATGTGCGTGTTCGGCGGATAACTCGAGGGAACACACACCCGCGTGACCGAACGCGAAGCGAGCTTTCTTCCAACGCACGCCAATCTCACCCTCCGAGCGGCTTGCGACCGTGGGGGGTACACGCGCTCTCGTTCCCGTTCAACTCTTAACGAGTACGCTCGCTCGTCGGCGGCGCGCGGCACACTGTTGCTCGCCGCTTCGACCGACCGCTCCGCAGCCTTCGTTCCGTCCCGTGTCTGCCCCCCACCGTTCCCTCCGGACGAAAGCTTCCTCTACCACGTTGCCAGCTACCCCCATCCGACGTTTCGCCTGCCTCCCTACTCCGTCGCTGCGCTAGCAACCCCACTCCAGCGGGTCGCCGCGCGATTCTTCTTTCTTCCGTGCTCTGCCAGCCAGATACTCTCCTTTCACGAGAGGGTGAGAGCGAGAGACCGGCAAGGGGTAGAGTGGTGATGCCACGTCACCGACAAAGACACCGAACCGGTGTCGTCCTTTTAGAGCGTGAACAGAACGCGACGACGATGACTCGCCGAGAAAAAAGAAGCTGCTGCAGCACGCAGCCGGGAGGGTGCGCCAAGCCGGTCCAGCTTCTCTTCTTCTCGCGGTGTACGCTCTTTGCTGCGAGCCTGCTGCTGCACTGTGGTGCCCTCCGATGCGCCGTGACGTCCCGTGGGACCCTTCACGGGGGTTGTCTCGTGTCGACGGACCGACACAATGCGTCCACCGGTCGCCCACCGGCTTCAACCACGAGACTCTCCGCGTCCACGCCGGGGCTGCAACGAAACAAAGTCGACGCGTAAAGTGACGCGTATCCGCCGCTGGCTGTCTGCTTCTCTCGCGAGCGTTTCATTCACGGCAGTTATACGTGCGCATACAGAGACGATCACTCGTATTTAACGAGCGCCGGATATATACAGCATCAGTTGACGAATTTTGGAGTAATCACGCATTAAAAAATACGTGATAAACTTTAGCCTTTCCTACTTTTTCTATTCGACTGTAGTGTCGAATATATTTGTACGATAACAAATTATTGCAATGAAAGATCTTTCTTAAAAATTGAAGGTTAGATTTTCTTTTGAAAAAACATTGTTGTCAGAATGTTTCCAGGGAACTAGGAGGAAGCTCTCGTTAATTCAGATTCGCGTAGAACTTGACGAAGGATCTGGATTCAGGATTAAAAGGATTTTTCTAGTCGCGACGGCGACTAGGAACGCGAGTGAGCGAAACTCGCGCGTGGGATATAGGTCAAGAGGACGAGTTGCCTGGCCTTCTTTCCATCTCCTCGTCGTCGACAGCTCCGACGGAATCTGGCTCCGACAGGAAGCCTGCCACGGAAATATCAGACTCCCTGATTTCTCTACTCGAACCAATTCGTATTGGCGCGCTCGCGGCCACACGCGAGGTAGATACTCGTCAAACTCGTAATTTGCGTCGATTTAGCGGAAGAAAAGGACGAAACGTTCTCGTCTCTGCGACGTCGAGTTGTTGGACGCCAAACAAGTGTCCAATCATGCCGGTAGCATTGGATGCGGCGCGGTGGTTTGCTTTGACCAAATACTTAGCCACGCACTCGTACGCGCAACGTATAAACGCAACAACGCCGGACGCAACGTATCGCGAAAACACAGCTATGTTCCATGCAACAACCGTTGCCGGCATATTGGATGGAATTAATTAAACGCTCCTTCTCCAGCCTCCCTATCTCTGACCAACGTGGGTGTATTTACCCGATGGAGCTTTGAGGATCGGATTGCAGGCGCCCCGTGAGAGAAGGTCCTGCCGTTTGTTCTCTCTTCTCTCCTGCTCTCTGTCGCACTCCTCTCACGGTGGCCGCGTGCTTGCAGGCAGCGGTATTTCGAGGCCTAGCGGGGACTACCGGCGGATATCCGCAAATACCGCGAACGAGTATTTAGAAATCCTTTCGCCGGTAGGATTGTGAAAGGGGGGGAGGGGAAAGTGGCCGGTGTCGGGAACTTCAAACGGCAGGCTCGATCGCTTTGCGAAACAGGTTGATGCCCAAATAGTCCATTGTGGTTATCGTATTATTCGCGATATCGTACGCGGTTGTGCTGGTCGCGGCTCGTGGGTCGTGGCCAAGCGGTACACACGCGTTTCGCAAAACCGGGCATGTTCAATGGGAGGCAGGAAAGAGAGAGAAGAGAGAAGAGAGACGAGAGAAACGAACAGGTCCTCTTCGGAGCGGCGAAGAAGAGAGGTCTCTTTGGGTGGAACTGGATCGGTCCTCGCTAAACCGAGAGCGAAACCTCGCTAACTCGCGCGCGAGATTATTCGCGGACGATGCTCCGAAGGGGCGGACGCCGGCGCCTACGCGACGGATTTTCTGGAAGCGCTCCAACCGGGGCTTGTTTGCCGAACGCCAAGCCGAAAGGTGATGCAGCGAATTTTCCGAGTGTTTGCTAAACATCCTCGTGCAGCTTGCGCACACGAGGTGACGCCGCGCCGAGTGGATCCTCGTCGACGAGCGCCTCCGTGCGCCTCTTCGCCTCGTCGCCGGAAAGGCGTTAATGCGTCCCGTGAGAAAGTGGCCGTGGCTCCGGCACCGAAAACCCAGCAAACACCCGTCGATGCTCGCATGCCCGAGAATAGCTATATAGAGACGCGTCTGATCGAGTGAGCCAAGTGTTTCTTTCGAGAAATCGGCGATAACGAGCACACGAGGACGCGGGATAGAGATCGACGCGTCGCATCGTCGGCGAAGAGTTTTAACGCGAGCAAATACGACTCACGGGTAAATTCCATCGCGAGGGAAGGCTCGCGCAGTCTGTTTGCCAGGGATGATGCATCGTTCGACAAACACGGGTAATCTTCGTCGGTTTTCGGGCGTCAGAAGTTTGTTTAACCTTCCTCGAAAACACGCGAGATAGCCGGTGTATCTAGCCGGGCAAATAGACGCTGGAGAGAACTTGTCGTATCTCCTCTCTTGCTGAGAGGTGCAGCTTTTCGACAAAAACGCGCGATAACCACGCCGAAGAACGTAAAGTTCGTTGCTCTCTCTTTCTCTCGGTGAGCATTGTGGAATGTCGGTGAAACCCTCGAACTACAACGGATCCAAGTACCAAGAGAAAGACTCTCCGAGCTCGTTCATTCATTTCGAATTTTTTCATCGTTGCTGCGCGATCGGCCGCGCGTATTTCTTCCACTTCTAGCAAATATCGCATAAACATGAGACACGTCGTCGAGAGTCATTGATCGGCTCCGCGTCCACCAGATCGTGTAAAGACGATAACGGGAATGCCGATAAGATTGAACATCACCAGGTACAAAGAGCCGTGCTGTCTCGAGCCCGTGTCAACGCCGAAACGATCTTCCCCGATGCTGTTCGATCTTCAAAGGCGGTACGCGCGGCCGAGTTCCTCACCGAGCTGTGCGAGTCGTGTTCAGGGACGAGACGAGAAGAGGGCATTAAAGTATTATCGCTACAAACAGCCCGAACTCGTGGTGATCGGCGCACGCGTCTCTTCGATCGCGACATTAAGATTGATATTAATGGAGCTACGCACGAGCGGAACGCCTCGGTTAATTCGTCCCCTGGTAGTTTACGGAGCGGTTGTTTTCTATCTCGTTGCCGACGTTGATGAAAATCGAGATCTTACGAAACGTTTCCCTATCTTTGCCCGATCGATTTTGTAATTTCGATAGTTTCGTGGCTACGTTCCTTCCGACACCTCCTTTTGCCGAACATTCTCGAGCTCTGAGCCTAAGGCCTAGTCCGTGATTCTTTCGACAATTTTCGAAAGCACGTTTACTAGATCAAGGACTCCGAAACACAAAGCCTTCGCGTAGATCAAGACGGTTTTTCAGTATTATCGAAGACACCTTCAACGTTCTAGAAACGGTTGGCGTCGCCAAGAAAATGTGATTGTACGAAACGTAGGTTTCGCAGGCCAAGCGTTAGAATCTCGGAATTTCATCGGGCGAATCTTACAGTTAGTGAATCTAAGTACATAGAATTTCAGTTTTGCAATTGACTGTCAATTGACTGTCAAAACTGTAGTTTCATCAAACTGAGCCGCGAGGTGAAATCTGCGAGTAAACATATATATCATAGTCTTCGTAGTCTCGTCAATATAGTGAAAAATGTCACATCGTGATTAGANTTATATAAAATATATATATATATATATATATATATATATATATATATATATATATATATATATATATATATAATTCAGTGCAATTTAACACTGGAACAATTAAATGCCATGGAAGTCATCGGTGACTAGCGATGCAGAGATTAGTAGAAACACATAATTCGAGTTAACACTTCTAAATTTTTCGATTATTAGATTTTCGTTACTACAATGGTGCGAAGAAATATTGCGAAATTTTGTAAAAAAAATAAGTGAAAATCGAAGAAACGCATTTCAGCGCTGTGACGGTCACCAGTGAAATAAATCCATTAAATACATATTTATAGATCTGAACTTGTGTATCGCGGATGATACCTGAATATAATATCTGTTGTATAATAACAAATTCACGTTGGCATCCAGACATGCAAAATCAGCGTGGCATTCAACGTGTCGAGTTAAATTATCATTTTCCAACACCGAACTCGAGTCAAACTCTGCGTTGCCAGATTCGTGGCGCTGGCTCTCGCGAGTGTTCACCTCGATCGGTGAAATCTTGAAATTGGCGAAAAGATGGCACCTAGCGATGTCTCGAGGTATCCTTCGCGTATTTACACGCACGAGTGTCGTCGCGGTGCGAGTGTCGGCGCGCGACTTGATTTACGATCCGAAAAGAAATTACGGACGTGGAGGTGGACGATGATTTATCGCCCGAGGGAATAAATTGCGTACATCTTGGGTTCGCGAGTCACTCGCAGAATGACGCGCGAACTCGGTCGATCGCGTTTGCACCGTGCTCGCTATCGACTTGGCGCGCGACTTGTAAATTCCTTGGACGACGAAGAAGCCTGAGATTCAGATTCAGATTCTCTCTGAGTCGAAACGACACCAAACAGTAGCCAAGCAGCCCCGAAACTATTCCTCGAAACGCGTCGAGATACTTAAAATTCAATCGACGGCGGCGGGATTAATTCGCGGAGGAAAGTTGGCCGAGGTTAATCACTGTGTAAAGTGGTCGTTAACGCATCCGTGGAACGCGCGAAGCGATCGGCCGATTATGTTGGCGAAATTATTTCACAGGGAGACGAGAGAGAGAGAGAGAGAGAGAGAGAGATACATGGTCGCGTCCGACGACTCGTACGTTCCGCGGTCGCATACTCGAAGCGTCGCCGCGAATTTAAAGCCTCGAATTCAGCGGCACGTGCGCCCGGGCCGGGATTACCAGCCACGAGGAGGGAAAAACGAAGACACCGAGGCGCCGAGATACGCCGCGGCGACATAATTCATTCCGCCGCCGTTGTATGAAGTAGCTCTCCGTGATGAATTTCAAAACGCCCGGTAACCGGCGCCTGCTCGGCAAATATATCAGGAAAAATACGATGCACCGCCACTCTCCTCGCCTAGAGTTTTAGACTCTGTGGCTCTCCGCCACTTTTCCATTGTTCTCGCACTCGAAAATAAGCGGGGGAAACCGGCGCTCGCCAAATGGATTCGTGACGAATAGACGGGATTTATCTCGAGGATTGCCAGGTACGCGGGCGCGACGTAACCGAAAATTCCCATCTCGCGCGACGACTTGCCCCGCCGCAACACGCTTTGGAATTCTCAAGACGGCGTTATCCAAACGGTAGAACGGTCCAACTCGAAAATTTATCCTTTAGATAGCTAGGCAGAGAAGCGAACGATAAAAGGTCCTTCTCCGCGTTCCGTAAAATGGAAATTTCAAGCGTGTTTACCTCGAACCGATTAGTCTATCGTTAGTCTATCTCGACACTAGCAAGCGCTTGGGAAAAAGTTTGACCGCTTGTTTTCCACGTGTTTCCAACGCTAATCCAGAGGGATTCTGGCGAGGACCGGTTTGCTCGGCGTCTCATTGTTAGGAATTGGTCAGATGTGAGTCGTAGCAAAGTACTTTGATAGAAAGAAAAGCTTGTTCGTGGCTATCATGAATTTTGCATCTTTTTTTTTTTTAAATTCACCTTGATCTTAAATTTCAAGGGTAAAAATTATTTTTTCATTCTATTTGTCACCATAGGTCACAAATTTATTTGATAAAAGTATAAAAATGTATAGTATAATTTTTTTAATTATTACAACGTGACAGAACAATTTTTGGATGTTACTGATTGTGAAGTAAATTGTTAATTTTACCTATCTTTCATTAAATTCTGCGCGGAGATTCGCGGCCGATTTTCGAGAAAAGATACGAAAAGAGCAAGAAGGCGAAGACAGTTAAAACGAGGTGTGCCACAAAGATCTAACAAAGATAATATTTATATTAATTTCGTGAGCTGTAACGATCTAAATATCTATCGCGAGCCTGCTCAGTATAATGTAGTATTGCAACATTTCTACATCAATAAGTTCCAGAGTGTAAATCTCGTCTCGAAATGGAATTGCATAGCATGATTTTTTTTAATTACACTCTCGCAACGCAACATCGTCGTCTGATTTTCGAAAGAAAGTTTCTCAGAGTTTGAACAAACTATGGGATGATCTTCGTGCTAAATCACGCGCGAACAGATCGAAAAAACTACCGCGTTTCTACCGCACACGTAACAGCGTCCAGATGTCGAAAGGCTGAAAGGACAATTAGAAACTCGCCCAGAGTCGATCTAATCTTGGGGCGAGGCGACTCGGAACGAAACGATTATCGTTGGACGATTGAAGGTGATCCGGCTGAAAAGTCTTCCTAGGCCGATCAACAACGTTGAAGGAAAGTCACGCCTAAGTAATCGTCGCAGGGGTCGGTTTTTTTTTTCGCGAAACGAAAGAGAAAACGCTGTTTCGACCTGACCTCGTCAGACACTCGCTTCACGCAGTCGCCAATTAGCCCCCCGCGGTTTCCGGACAACCGTGAATTCATAAATCCATCAGCCGGAGTCCGGGGGACGTCTCAGAGAGCTTTCAGAGCGCGATGAGCACCGCGGCGGGGTGCCAGGACGCGGAGAACAATGCCTTCTCTCTCGACTTCCTCTCGACGAAATCGAGGCGCATCCCTACCGCCCGCGAGTTGGCCAGCCAGCCACGCTTGCCAGTCACGTTGGCATCGGGCCTTCCGAGAAGCTGGAACAGACCTGGTTTCGACGCAGTTGGTCGTCGCATCCACGACGGAAGATCGCCTAATCGACGGTCGACCGTGCAACGATTCTCGCGCGCATCGCCATTGTTACCGCGACATACCCGAGGAGACGTCAAGTTTCACTCGGTTCTCGGCGACCGAGCGTTTTCAGCTTTCAGCCTTTGGCTGAAGGCAGGGAGAGAGATCGTTGGGCGCGCACCCCGGAGGAAATTCGAAGGCGAAACGATTAAAGGTACGTTTAATTAAAGATGCCGGGCGTGGCGAGGTGATTGTCCCGCGGGTACGCGCGCGAAACGACCGTAGCTAATTCGACCGAGGCTCCCGCGGCAGAGAAACGGAAGAGTTTCTTCACCGGGGCGATGAAACCGGAAAGTTTCCCTGGAAGTTAAGAGTTTCGGGGTTTGCGGCCCGGGGATCGCTCTTCTCGCGGATTAAACGAAAGTAACTGGCAGGAGCACATCCTTAATTGGATCATCGTTCTTGCCGCCTGCTGGCTCGAACGTCTGGCACGCGTTATTTGCAAAGCTAACAAACCACTAAATTCTCGTTTAAACGAGCCACCGCCGCGATCGGCCGTTTACGCAGTGCGGAATCTTTCTTTTCTTTCTCTTTTTTCCCCTCCCTCCTCTCTGTCTGCACCCTCGCCTAGTTTCTTTCATCGGGATCAATCAAGAAACGCGCGAGAAGCGAGTGAAAAGCTGCGATCAACCTTCGAAATTTCCACGAAGCTTTTCTTCGCCGACTCGGTCCGATACACGAGCGCGGCGTTGCCTAATCGGCCGTGAAGAAGCCCATCCACTACCCCGGCGGATTCGAGCTCGAGAGCGCACGATCTCTCCCGTCCCGTCCCTTTCTCGTCTCGTCTCGTCTCGTCCTGTGTGCCCCGCCACGCACGAAAAATCCCTGAAGATCGATTCGAACACGCGCAAGGCTTCGCGCCTCCGATTCCCTGGAATCGCTCCTCTTAACGCTTTAATCCCTCTGCCGTAGCTCCGGCTCGGCTCCGGATTCGATTCGGGGCTCGAGGCTCCTGAGAAGAAGAAAAAGAGCTCGCCAGCCTGCCCTTTCTCTCTCTCGCGTATCCTGAATTCGTCTCGGAAATCTCTGTATGTGTGTGTGTGAGTATGTGTGTGTGTTTCGTCTGGAAAAATCTCTCTATTTCTCGGGTATAGGCGTCTCGCTCGCACCCGGGCCGTGGTCCGCGATCGACAGTTTATAATCTGGTCCGCTTTGGGAGACGTCAGTTGGCACGCGAGCCCCCGGGGCATCCCCTCGCGTCCGACCGTCGACGGGGTCGATCCTCGTTCGATTCTGGCCGGGACTGCCAGATATATCGAAGGGATGATATCTGAATTATCCTCGGAGGCCGGTGTTTGGCCACCGGAGGTCCGTTAAAACGTCCCGAAAAACAACAGGCAGAGAAGCGAGCAGTTGGCTGAGACGCGGGGATAATTGGTGGTCAGGTATGCCGGCTCGCTCGATCCTCTCTGACGCCTATACCCGCCTCGCGCTAACTCTCTTCCTTCAGTTCCCATTGTGTTGTTCGAACACGCCGGTGAAATACAATTAAAAATAATTGAAACTTGAAATTTTTCTTGAAACATTTCCTCAAATTTGCTCTTAACCTCTTGCTAACGTGAGTTCGAGCTTCATAAGCGACTGTATACAGACTGACGTCTGTGAGATGCAGATTTAATTTACTTTTAGAAATAATTATGTCGTTCGCTGTTAAAGTGCGAACGAACCACGTTGAAATATCCCTCGTAAAATGCCTGTTTTGAATTTTTACAAAAGCGAACAGTAAAAACAGATAAATGTACATTCGAAACCGACGTCATTCAAAATTTCGAATTCATGGTAATTGGACCGAAGAAGCAAGTGTAAGTGAAGGCTAAACGCCTACATTTATATCAAGCGGCGATGATTGTGATTGAAGAAAGACGAATTTAACACTAAACATACCAGCATTTTACGCAACGAATTTTTCTCGGTAAAAAATAAGCTAAGAGGAAAACAGAAAACGAGAAATTAAATAATCAGATAATATAAGAATTTACAAAAAGTCAGATTAGCGAAAGAAATAACAACCAATGTACGATTTTAAAGTAAATTTCGAAAAGGGGTCAGGTATACCCTCATAAAGAGGGTATCGAGCTTCTGAATTTTGCGTCTTTAAATTTTTATTAAAACCAGCGAAACAGCGTTGCAGCTTTTAATAGATTTTTAGTTCTCTTTTTTTCTTTAATTTCTTTTTATTTATTTCGAAGACACGTGGACATTCACATTCTGATCTCTGCTTGTCACCCAAGCCATTCACACTGAATCCTTTAAATAACAGAACTTTGTAGACTTATCATTTGGATTTATTTATTTATTTGTTTTATTTCTTCTCGAAGAGTAAAAGATGACCGTCGCGTCGCCTCGAGAATTTAACACTAAACGTACCGGCATTTTACATATATCTATCTTACCATAAATGACCCCTCGCGGTACATAAGATATGCAAAGAATTTTTCTCGGTAAGAAATAAACTAAGAGAAAAACAGAAAACGAGAAATTGAATAATCAGATAATATAAGGATTTACAAAAAGTCAAATGTACGATTTTAAAGTAAAGTTTGAAAAGGGGTCACTTGACCCCGCTTGGTACGTTTAGTGTTAACATTGTAACAAATAAACATTATTTTTTGATCACATTAAATCAGATATCATTCAATTTGTACGTCAAAGGATTAATCCTTTCGAACATGTTACGAGGGGCCTTTCGAACGCGGCGCAACTTTTGACAAACAGGTTCCACAGCTTTCGGTGGATTTGCTTGGAAAACGAAAAGGTGAATCCGCGTTATGCGTCGAAAGCGATCAGCGGGCTCGGTTTTTGGTTAACTAACTAACGACAGCGCGTCGTGTCGCGTCCAGGTCGGATGGAAATAACGCTGCAGTCTCGAGGGGGCTTCGAGGGCCACTCGTTTGCTCGGCGAACGTTCTCCTATTCTCACACATATACAGAAATTCACGGCGAAAGACCGCAACAGAGTCTGCGCAAACATTTCCGAGTGCATTTAGGCACAGGTCCCCGTCTACATGCAAACACGGATAAAGCCGTCCCCTCCGAAAATCCTGTGCAAACTGCGACGATGCCCCTTTTGCATCGCGTCGGAGAAAAACCTTGTGGCAGACACCTGCATCGCAGGACTTTAGTAGTATACACGCATTCATGAAAAATTACGAATTAACCGCGAGTTGTTGTTAGGAATTAATCATGTGTGAATTGTCCGAAGGTAAGTTTGTCCATGGCTGTCATGAACTTTTCACCTTCGACAATAGATGAAAAAGTGATAGAAACCTCTCAAGGATTTCTCAAGCAGAAATGATTTAATTTCACGAAGTTTCACAAAATTGTAGAACCCAAGTGAAAGAGACGGGAAAAATATCAGCCGTGTTTGGTTAATTAATATTAACCATATTTGAAATCTCCTTTATTCCATTGAATTTCAATTTCAACATTGGAATTCAATAGAACGAAATTCAACAGCTAGTATTGCAGCATTTTTACGTGAAAAAGTTCCAGAGTGGAAAGTTTTGCATTGCTCGAATAAAAGTTCGGTAAAATTGCACAGTTTTAATTGCAGCTGTAACGTTACGACGTAAACGACTGTCGATCGGTTCGACAGCTTTCGCTCGAGTGAAGAAGCTTCCACGCACGCGAGATTAGGCGTAAACGGCGAAGCTCGCCGCGTTTGCCACGGGAGGGCAAGAATTATTAAAGCGTTACGGTCATTAATTATCCGGAGATTAAACGGATTAGCGGTCGGGATTGGAGTTAAGGGAATGGGAGTATGCCTCCGTTGAGGAGAGGCGAAGAGACACAGCGCGCGCGGCACCGAGAGAAGATTGAGCGGTCTTCATTACTCGCCGGCCGCTCATTACGCTCTCAGCTTGAGGTCTTGGCGTCTTTCTGCCCCTTGTCGGCGCGTCCGTGTCGGCCGCATCACCTCACCTTTCGTGACTTTTCGGTCACGCCCCCCCCCCTCTCTCTCTCTCTTTCTTTGCCACCTTGACGACTTCCTTAGCCCGACTCTTTAATCCATCGCTCGCTCACGTTTCTAACCGTCAGAGAAGCGAATAGTCTCGAATCGTCTTACGATCCACGAGCGGATCGTTTCTCTCTCCGTTCGAAAATCGTGTGGAAAGTCTGTCTGACCCTTCGTTTCTTCGACAATGGATCGTTTGGTTATCGATAACGAGCAACGCAGAGCCGCCACGCGAAACGCGAGACAATTATCATCGACGAGAAAGAGAGAGTTCGATCGAATATCCTCGTATCTGATCGCGGCCTGGAAACACCGGGATACGCGGAATAATCCTGGTCAATTTCTGCGATATACGCCGCTTATAAGCTCTCGCTCCCGCAGCATAATTATCGTTGGCATGATATTCCAGCTGAATTTACGTTTCCGCGCGCTCGCTCGTGGCACTCGGCGATTCGCAGCGGTCGAAACTCTCGAAAGCCTCGATGTGGTGGTGGCTATACGGCCAGCGGCGACGTGTCGCGGAGAAAAGGAAGAAGGGACAAAAGGAGAGGACTGGCGCGCACCTGATCAAAGAAGAGCTGCCGTGACAAAGCCAAAGTCGAAGCCCAAACGCACACGCGCATATACTCTTTCTCTTCCCGTCGCTCTCTCTCTCTCTCTCTCTCTATTTCTCTCTCTGGCCTGTCAACCCAGTTTCCCAGGTTTCGAGGGAAATTTCGCAACAGCAAATCCGGGGCGAGAACCCGGCGGATCGACGTCGATTGTCCATCCCGGCGATCCAACTTAATTAAAGAGTCCTCGAGTCCCGCTCTCTCCAAGCTGCGCCGACCAAAGTCACCGGTAAATATTGAATTTGCGCCGGCCTGGTCTCACCGCCTGGACCCTGTACAACAGTCTCTGTCGATTATTGCTCGCTCGATACGATATTCGGCCGACGCGATCGATGATGACACGGTACAGAGAGATATTTCGCAGAGGCGAAAATTGTTTCTCTCGCGAAGCCACCGATCCTTTTCTCTCTCATCTCTTTCAAGCGACTCTGGCCAAGCAAATGTTACCCAGCGACAGCGAATTCGAAGAAATTCGAAGGAAACGGCTGAAACCCGTTCTACTATTCGAAAGCTTTGCGTCGCGTTTGTCCAGCGGGGAACGCGCTACGAGGCAAGGAGCTAGCTCGTGTTAGGAGCCAGAGGAAAGTCCAGGAAAGAGACGAACGACGACCCGCGCCGGAGAACGGAAAACACGAGCGGCCATTGTCGTGGAAGACCGTCGTTGGCCGTAATCCGAAACTCGCCCCGCTCGGTCCGTTCACCTCTCCGGAAACCTTACGTAAATACTTTGTTATTTATGAAAGGATTACCGGAGGCTACCCCGTCCCGTAATAAATACAACTTTCTCGATCCCTGCTACGCTAGTACCAGGGGATTTTCGGGGGTGTGCATTCATCGACGGACGCGAGACCGAGACAGAGACCGAGACGGAGATCGGGTTAGGTCGGCAGAATATACAGTATATATGTATATTCGAATGGAGAAACGAGTGGACGAGGCGCGTCCTTGCGGAGGAGATACGGAGACAAGGGGACAAGGAGAGATCCGGTCTACCTGTTCCCGGAAGATTCGTGTTTCTGACAAGTGTCTGCTTTCCAAGGCAGCGCCGATCACGTACGATCGTTTTCTTTCGGCGATAACTCGCGTTGGATACGTACGCGACGCTCTTCTTCACGAGTCACGCATTAATATTCCAGCCTCTCTCTCCCTGTCTCTCTCGTTCGAGAGTTCTCGAATTAACCTCTTTGCGGCTCGTTGTTCGCCAACGAAGAGGAATTGACCGGTCGCGTACATGAAGCCGAGAAATCGCTCGTACAACTTCGACTTTTTTGTCACGTTTGCAAAGCGACTCATTGTCAGACGTGTGGCGCGGAGAGAAAGGTCTCGCCGTGATTTACAATAATGAAAGATGAAACAAACGCGATCGAACGTCAAATCGGTGCGTTGAAATCGGGCACCTGGCCCATAAATTCGCTGTCATTAGATCCTTTAAATATCACCCGGAGCCCGTTCGAGGATTCACCTCGAACCCTATTATTTTTTACGACCGTTATTATCCCTGGAATAAACTCGAACGTTGGTGAGCGAACGAGGAGACCGTGTATCTCTCTCTCTCTCTCTCTTTCTCTTTTTCGGATCGTCGAAGCGAAATCACGAGCTGGAAATCACCAAACGAGAATCTCGTTTCCGAGCGAATCGATCGGCCGGTTGGAAACTGGAGGACCGCGGTGGCGGCGGCTCGATTCGCGACGGGATCGCGGCACGACACGGTTCCTCGATTTTCCATGCAAAGCACGTCGACGCGCAGCCAGCAGGCCAGAGCACGCTGCAACGGAAAGTTTCCTCCCTCGTTCTCGTTGCATCCAGCGCGCAGCGGTTGACGGTTCTCTTGAACAATCCGCGAACAATGGATCCGTCATTTCCAGGTCGCCGCGGATCCTACTCGTCCTACTCATTACCCGAACCAGCTGGAAAACCCGGCCGATGGCTTTGTTCTCCTTTAAAGTAACGCCGCGGCGGCAGCCCCTCCTCCCCCTCTCCTCTCCTCTTCGTCTCCCGCGTTTCCCACTTCGGTAATTATAAATTTCCCTCAGACCGCCTCTGTTTTTCTTTCGCTTTGGAAGGAAAGCGGGAGAA
>NIPQ01104016.1:0-17530 GCA_002806875.1 Lepidotrigona ventralis hoosana | reverse complement strand
ATTTAGCTACTTGGCGACAGCTGAGGACTTTCTACGATATTGAAGAAAGTATGCGAAAAGGCAATGAGACGAAAACACGCGTTAATAAAGTTCCGTGAATTTTCCCCTTCTATTATAAACTCGTACGTCGGGCCGATTTGAAGAAGAGATTCTCGATGGGCTGCCGATAATTTGTCAACGACAATTTCTCTGTCAAAATCAAGACTATAATCGGTTTAATCATAAAAGGAAGTTTGGACATGAGAGCCTAAGTCTTGTCCGTTATACATATTTTTACACGACGCAGTGTGTTGCGATAAATTATTGCAGGTAAAGAGGATAAATTGGGAAAACAATTGAAACGATTCCGAAGTAGAAGAGAGGCCTCCTTTTCGACGATCGAAATGATCCCCTTTGCAGTCACTTGGAGGTTAGGCTTTATTCATTTATTCTAATATAGTGCTTGAATATATTTGAGGCTAATCTTCATTTTAGTTCTCGGAACATAGTAAGCATCAAGACATTAATTTTATATTATACATTTGACCTTTTACCAGTAATTAAAATGTAATAAACCTGGGAAAATTAATTCGAATAATTTTTTAAATTTAAAATATATAATTTTTTTTGTATAATTGTTATAATTTTATTAATTTTACTCTAGAATGTTATCAACTCTTCGAACTTGCTTTGTTCAAAGAACTGCATCTGTATAAATTTCCATTGACTTTCAGTACTCGAAAATTCTCGAAACTTCAAATTAGTTTTGTCAATTTTATTTGAAGATTTCTTTTGCAAATGAATTAGTCATCATAACCTAAATTACTCTCTCCAAGAAGATGGTACAAATGGGAAAAGGTATATAAGCATGGCGAAAAGAGCATCCGCGTTCAACTTTTTGCAAGCTCGACGTGTAAGCCTTGCCTGGCAAACAATGTTTTAGTCGAAAGTACAATTGCATGATATAATTGAAATTATACAATATTATTTTGAATTATCATCGTAACAATATTTGGTGGCAGCAGAGATAACCTAAACCAATTATCAGTAAATTTGGTGAAAATTTTCACGGAAAGATTTGAACGGCCGAAACAAGAATCTTGAAGTAAACGTTCCCAGAAGAACAATAGCAAAACTCCCAACTACACAAAATGCTATAAAGGTGTGAATCTTCTGAGAATAATACTCATATTAACTCTGTAAACATTTTTCAATAAGAAATGGAAGGCTTTGTTAACGATACGAAGAAGCTCGAACTGAAGTACTTCCTCCAAGGACAAAGAGAACAGCACAACAAAATGAACGTTAAATTTAACTGTCCAGACTTGTGCAAACATGTATGACCCAAATACGTTTTGTACTGTGTCAATCAACTCCGTCAGATTACTGTTATAGAACTTGGACAATGTTCGTATAAAGTTGTCGATCAATCTTTAATGTTTGCTTTGTATTGGTCAGCGAGGACGCATTAACGAATGAGAAATTTAGAGTGTTGAAGGAGAGGGCGGAGAGTTTGAGGACGCTCAATTTATGTTAGATAATCATAATAATTCGAGAGAAATCTATCGAGAGAAAATGTTTCGACAGATAAGCCGATAGATAATCATGATGAAATCACTGGTGATATTAAAACGGCAAGTAATTTGTTCGGCTTGAAATTATCATGTAAATCTGCAGGCGCGTCGGCTATTCAAACTTTTCAGAATGTGCCTTTACAAAACACTGATCGAAGTGTCGATAATTCATCATCGACATTCAGAAGAGAAGAAATGAAACCATGGTTAGAGTTACATATGAAATAGCAACGTGCGAAGAACGAGTACTATGAAAAGCATTCTCCAGTAATTTCTCGACAAGCATTTAAGAATACTATAATTGATACAGTACAAAGTGAAAATTCAGAAAGCAACTTATTTGATTTCCTTGGCTGTGAAGCCACGGAGTTGGCAGTACATCAATGAAAATCGAGAATATATTATAGCTTCAAATTCCGATTTAGCATCCGCGATAGCGCAAAAGAAATGTAATGTTGTGATCGAGGAACTACTAACTTTACTGTCCGCAGAAGACAAAAAATAATGCAAGAATATGGAAGAACTAGGAAAAAAATTGACGAAGCATCAGGCGAACGAGAGAAGAAAAGGATGACGTTGAATTAGTAAAATTTCGCTTGAAACGGAGATACGTATGCAAAAATCATGCTTAAAGAAGATAAAAATGTACAAGAATTTTTGTATTTTTGCATTCTTCGACTGTGGTACATATACAAAGGAACAAGCATATCACGTTGGAAAGTATCTATTAATTGTGAGAATTAATAATTATATACTAGAGTTTATGAGAATGTATAGTATTTGTACAGTATTGTATAGTAAATGTATAATGTAGTATTCGATGCAGCATACTATATTGATTAGAATTTATTAATTTCTGCATCAACGAGCGATAGATTTGTAAAACTAATGTCACTGTGTTAAATATAGTTAATCAATAAGCTGTGTTGTGCAAGGAGTGGTGGTCTTGTTTGAACAGAAACTTTGTAAAATTGCATAACGTAATTTTTTAATTACATCCTCAATGTTGCGGATTCGAGTTTCGAGAATTTAAATGTTAACTTCTAAATTTTTAAATTACATTTAGTGTTGTTTGAGAAATAATTCATTTATACAATAACGAAATTATATTGCGTATTTTTATAAAGTATTAAGTATTTTGTAAAAATTCAATTAATTCATTTATTCATATTGAATAATTTATTTGTTACTTTGTAAAACATGTTATGTACTATTCACCAGCATCTTTACTCATTATTTGAGTTTAACAGAAATAAATGGTTTCTCACAATTTAGAAGATATTACTTCTAATATAAATGTTCATTCATTGCTCATTCTGCGGTTACGGCATAGTTAGTACGTTTATTTACACACAGAAATTTAAATGGACATCGCTCAATTTTTTGACAACGATGGAAGCAATTTATATATACTCCGTGATCATATGTTAATAAAACGAATATTTGTAAAATATGATATTCCCATTTCGTCTTTGTCTTCAGTCGAGGGACTATTCTCATTTGCAATTTTAAGAGATGGCTCTGAAATTGTGTTAAATGTTAAAGTCCTAGACAAATTTCTACTGCGTAAAATGTATGGTAATAAACTATTTTGATATACATTGATTTTTTTTCATTTGAATGATTGATTTCGTTGATATTTATTACGAATGTTATTTTAAAGACAAATTTTCAAATAAAGTTATCAAATAAATATCATTTTCTTAAATAATCAATTTTTCTCCATTTATTAGTTTCCTAATTATTAGCGTAGCTTCAAATTCATTTAATTAAACAAATGACCAACATATCATGAACGAGAGAATGGGACTCATGCCCGACGAGGAAATTTCAATGTGGTAGGGGTAATAATACAGTAGAGGGAATAGTGCTAGCGATCAGGAAAAGGGGGACAGGAGCCGCCAGCTAGCCAAATTTGATTTGGAATTGGAAAAGAAAAGAAAAGAAAAGAAAGTAAGAAAAGAAGCGGAAATGACTATACGTGTAAAATTGCTTTAATGCATATCAAACTAAACAAAATTGAATTCTCTGAATATTAAATTTTGACTATACGTGTAAAATTGCTTTAATGCATATCAAACTAAACAAAATTGAATTCTCTGAATATTAAATTTGTAATTTTATACGGACTAAATTTTTGATTCTGCGATTACATTGTGAAATATCATTTATTTTTCATGAATCTTCACTTTTTTGAGAAATTTGAATAAAATTCTTCTATTTGTTAATTTCGAGTAAGAAAGTGTTAATTTTTCTATTTAATATAGATTTATTTATAAGAAATTGACATGTGTATCTTTTTTTCATGAATCTTCACTTTTTTGAGAAATTTGAATAAAATTCTTCTATTTGTTAATTTCGAGTAAGAAAGTGTTAATTTTTCTATTTAATATAGATTTATTTATAAGAAATTGACATGTGTATCTTGTTCCCATCTTAGTGACAGGAAATAGATGCTCTGACTCCCCAACATTAATTTGGATAAAATATTTTATTAATATATAATTTTTCTATTTAATATAGATTTATTTATAAGAAATTGACATGTGTATCTTGTTCCCATCTTAGTGACAGGAAATAGATGCTCTGACTCCCCAACATTAATTTGGATAAAATATTTTATTAATATAATGCAACTTGCTTACTTAGCTTACTTAACTTGCAGTTAAGATTCTATTGTGTACGCAGAAGTAACGAAATAAGACCAATATTTATCATTGTCACTTAAAAGAATTAAAAATATGCCGTCAAAAAAATGTGGAATATAAACTCGGAAACAACATTTACGAAAGATGTAGAAACTAACTGAAAAAGAGTCTCGAGGTATTGCCGAAGATTAGTCAATTCATTGGGTCATTAGGTTCATAATTACACTGTCGCGGTTATCAGGGTATTAGCGCACTATACATAAATATCATTCCATGAAATGCAGATATAAAGCGTGTTTGCCCGAGCTTGTGCCGTTACGCTGGTAAAGAGGGGAAAGTGGTAAAACGATTGAGACGATTCCGAAGCAAGAAGAATCGCTCTTTTCGACGATTAAACGGTGCTCTCTAATTTTTAGGTTAGCCATTATTTTTCTATTCGAACATAGTCCTTCAATAGAGGCTAATGTGTTCGAGATTGACCTTTCAAATTCTCAACCTTAAAATTAATTATCTCTTGTAAGACTGAGGCAATTAGCCAGATTAAATGCTAAATTACTCTGATCAAGAAGAGGGTGTCAGATGGCAATTCAAAGGGCATTCGCATTCAGGTTTGCATTCGCTTTTCGCCAATATCACAGTCGAACTGAGAGTATTACCGTGCAAGTGAAATTGTACAGTGTACAGTGTCAAGTCATATACTATAGTTCGTGTGAAATTGTACAATATTATTAATTATACAGTATAATTTTTTTAATTATAATACGCGACGTTGCAACAACGATCTCTGGCAACTATGAGCAAGCTACCGTGTCTCATCTCAACTTTGCGGGAAACTTCACGCGAAGAAGGTTCTAAGCGAGGATCCTAGAGGAACATGCAGCTATGTCGGGGCAATCGACATACGCAGTGCGTCATTCTGATATATTTTTCGATAAAAGAAAAATGGCCGAATCAAAGTGAATGGAGAAACCTCAACGAATGTCGACGAGAAGAACGAAAAATGTGAAGAAGTTGGATTTAAGTGATCTGATTAAAAGAGAGAAGGAAGAGCATAACAAAATGAACGCTGAATTTTGTTGGCCCGACTTGTGCAAACATATACCTAAGTGTGTTTTGTACGGTGTCAATGAACTTCGTCAGTTCACTATCGAAAGACATGGACAATGTTCGTGTAAAGTCGTCGATCAATTTTTAATGTTTACCTTCCAACCCGTGGTAGGTGAAAGCGAATTAACGAATGAAAAATTTGCAGTGTTGAAGGAAAGGGCTGAAATTTTATCGTTCGAAGACGCTCAAGCTATGTTCAAAATAACTGTAATAATTCGAAAAAAGTTTAGTGAATGTGTTACCAGTGCGCTTAGTAATTATAGTTATAATTTGGCGGATAATTTGTTCGGCTTGAAATTTGCGTATCAATCTGCAAGTGTGTCGGGCAGTAAAACGTCGCGTAATATTGTGCCTTTACAAAACATTGGTTGTCAACGTGCCGATTCTTCGTTGAAATACGGTTATACGGTACTTCGAGGAAACGAAGCCACGTACGATCGGAGCTCAATTTGGCAAAGCAGAGTACGAAGGAATGTTGAACGAGATCTATGAAAAGTATTTCCCGATGATTTCTTGATAAGCATTCAAGAATATCATAATCGACACGTTATGAAGTAAAAACTCAGAAAGTGAATTCCTTGGTATCGAAGATACAGAATTGTTGCAATACATTATCGAAAATCGAGAATGTATTGCAGGTTTGAAATCCGATTTCATTTCACTCCAAAAGAATATCGTGATGGATAAACTAGCTACATAGTCTGAAGGAAGGATTCAATTATGGAAGGATATGGAAAAAATAGGAAGAATGTTGGTATCGGACGAACGACAAGAGATGAAGAATCTGATGATGAAAACGATGTTGTAGAGTAAAATTTCTTTCGAAACGGAGATGCACACGGAAAGACTGTATTTGAAAAAGTGTTACAAATTGTAGATCATAGTATTCGACACAGCATATCATGTTTATGAGAATTTATTGATTGTATGAATTAATAATTACAGTTGATGAGAATTTATAATTGTATAATAATTTGGAATGAGATGTTGATGAGAATTTATAATCGTATAATGATTTGGAATGAGATGTGGATGAGAATTTACAATTGTATAATAAGTGGATATTGTAGTATTCGATGCAGCATATTATATTGACGAGAATTTATTAATTTCTGTTTCAATGCGAGCTAGATTTAATAAGACTAATGTCGTTATGTAAAAAAATACAGTTAATCAATAAATTGTATTGTGCACGGAGTGGTGGTCTTGTTTGAATGAAAGTTTTGTAAAATTGCATAATGCTATTTTTTAATTATATCCTTAAACATTGCAACAACGTTTCGGTTTCAAGTTTTGAGAATTCTAATGTTAGCTAAAATTACTTTTTAATATTATTTGAGAAATAATCTATTTTTGAAATAACGAAATTATATTATTAAGTATTTTGTATAAAAATTCAATTAATTCATTTCCAATTGAATAATTTATGTGTTACTTCGTGAAACAAATTATTTACTATTCGCCAGCTTCTTTATTCGTTATTTAATAGGAATTTTGGACAGCCGAGCGATTAGAATATATGATAGAATACATTCAATAGTGAACAAGAATCTACGTCGTTAATTAAAGTGAATCTACATCATCTGAACGTGGAATAGAATCTCCATCGTTGATGATCTTGTATATAATTGTTTGTAGTTATCAATCGTATTTAAGAAAGTGTAATATCGAAATATTATAACTATTATTATAATTAATATAATTATAAATATTGTAATTATATTATTATAAATATAATATAACTATATAATTATAAATATATAATATATACATAATTATAGATATTATCATAATATGAATCAAGAACGACTCTTCGTGTAGTGCGATAAACTGATATAGACATACAGTCTCATCGTTCAGTATCAAGCAAATCAAACTCGACCGTATGGCTACTAGTGCTATCATTAGTTGGGATACTTTCCATTTCAGCTTTATTTGCGTCTATCTCTATTTTGTAATAGTGTTCTACGGTAGAACGTCCACACAGGCGAAATAAGTGTCCCCTCTCGGAGAAGCGTTTGCGGCTTCTTGCGGAAGATCGTGCCGAGCACATCCATTCCAATTCATCTGCTTCAAATTCAGCGAGTAGGTAACCAGTACAACACCTTTCGCTTTGCAGGACGAGACGTGCGACGTCGACCAACATCATTACCAACACAACATTTTTCATGGCGCCTTGGTGCCATCTGCATATCGAGTCAAATCACTCTCTCGCTAACAGCAACACCCCCTTTTACTCCGATCTATTTTTCTCTAGCTGCTCTTTGCTCCGTCAACATACCGTTCGTTGCGCTCACAGACGGAACGTTTGTTTTCTCTCTTCGTTTTCCCTTCCTTCTCCGTTCTCGCCCGATGTCAATTTCGATTGTCTCGTCGTTAAACGCACACAACAATGATCAAACGACTTTCTTGTTTACAATAGGTGAACGAGCTGAAGCATCCTTGCGGTTGGATAAACATTTACGAGACACAGAGAACGGTTGTTCCAACGAAGCTCTCGCAGCAGAAACGTGGAATCACCGACAAAATTGAAGCATGACGATTGGAGTCAAAAGGAAAGGAATCTTGTGATGAATTAGAGCAAGAACGGAAGCTTTGATTCGTTTTACGAAAAAAAAATTGAAATCTGTAAAATTACACTGTTTTACAACCATAATTTTGTACATTTGTTATTTCTATTATACATCGATAAACTTTATACATTGCAAAATATGAAGCTCAATTATAAATTGTAAATTCTATATATCAATCATTTATCAGTTATTCTACACATCATTTATCATATCTGTAAAATTACGAATTGATCACTTTAACCATCTTGATATTTCCAGAGTTAAAATACACTATTTTACATTTGCAACTCTATATATCTGTTACTTTTACACAACAAAATGAAATAAAGTTGTAAATTCTACCAGTTGCTTCTGTACGTCGGTAATATTTCAAATCGATTGTGTTTGTATTTCTGGTTTTAACGAAGAACCATAAACGGCGTTTCGTCGATCGCTGGACGAAAACAACGACCGAATGAAAAAAAAAGTACAATGATTCTTCGCTACGGCGTACAAACGACCCGCGACGAAAATACAACAACTGTAGGCAGATTCGCGAAGGACCATGGACGTAGTTTCACGATCCTGACAGATCGAATGATCATCACTCACTGAGCGAATTTCCTCGAATTTGGTCGCGTTCTGCCGTTGTTAATAATTATTGATCGAGCGAACAGAGTGCCTACAACGTTCCTTTGTGCGACATTTAGGCGAGTTCCGCTCGTAATCGGATCAACAGTTTGCCATCTATGCGCGATGAATAATTATTTGGCCCGGAGAAATGTGCGGAGGAGAAGAGAAACAGTCAATCGAGAGAGAGAGAGAGAGAGAGAGAGAGAGAAAGTCGCTCGATTCGCTTGCACGTTATCGCGTTCGCCGGATTTCAATAGTCACACGATGAACGATCTCGTTCCCTATCGTGGCTTTCGAATCCCATCGAAAACCTCCGTTCCTCTGAATCTTCCGCAATACCGGATTATCCCTCTATTTTGTATCTACTTCATTCATTTTTTTTCTCTCTCTTTCCCTCTCTCTTTCTTTCATTCTTGCTTTTTTCTCTCCTACTCGTTCTCTATTAGGAGCGATTTCCAGTTCTCGTCAGCCCGTGGAAAATATCAATTTTGCACAAAAAAGGGACCAGGCGCGTTACAGAACCTGGTAAATAAACAGTGACAAATAACGCGTTTTAAGACAAACACTTCGTTCTTCTCCGAGCGAAGCGACGGCAACATTTAGTGCGATATTGGGACAGGACATACCGGAAGCAAAACTGCCGGCGTGTCAACTGCGTCGCGACCGTCCGGTCTTTCTGCTCATTTCGAAGCGGAAATTGTCTAACGTTGCGACGGTTTGACGAAAAATGCAATATTTGCGGCTGAGAAAACGACCGATACTCGATAAAATGCTCGCGAAGTTGACGAGCGCTCCCGATCATGAGAACTAAAAGTAAACTCGCCGAGTCCCACGCCGATTCCCAGTTTCCGATCCGCAGAATATCGATTCTGTGTGCTACTCCCCCCCTCCCACTTTTTGTAAGTTCTGTGTTTTTCGAACTCTTCGGCCGTCTACGTTTCGTCGGACGTAGCGACGTTTATGACGTTGTTAGGAATTAGTGAGGTATGAGCTCTCCTGGTAAAATACTTTGGCCAAGAACAAAGTACAGGGCTAATGTGTATGAATCCTTCGATTTGACCTTGAATTTCAATTTCTTTCTTTTATATTCCAAAGAACTATATATCGCAACCTAATAGATTTCTTGAACAGATGACAATACAGTTTCTTAATCATTTAACGCGTCCTTTATGATTTTGGTCAAGTGGATGTCTATTTTACATAATTTTCGTATTAGGTTTCGCTATTATTTGATTTATCATGTTTGTAGTCATCAGTGTGAGTCTAAATAATCAAATTATAATGCTAACTGTTCACGTTGTTCGAATAAACGTTACATCCACGTATCATAAAGTCGATGTTAGAACGCACGCGCCCGCAGCGTTAAACGATTAAAAAACTATGCTTGCTTATGGTTTTACATTCGTAATGAGTAGAATCAAAAATAAGTTTTTTCATCTTGAAATTCAATTTTGCAGCAGGTTCTTTACATGTATGCCAATGGTTCTGGATTCACTAACATTTGATTCATCAAATTTTGAGTTTAATGTGTAAGTCATCGGGTATGAGTCTAAATAATCAATTTCGCTAAATAATCATACATCAATCAATTTTTTCCAGTACATTTAAACAGATGTTAATAATCAAATATGTGTACACTGAATTTTTCATCCCGATTTTTGTCAATCGCTCTTTTAAATTGTTATATTCCTTCATTGATCAAGTACCATCACCACATTCAATTCAATGAATAATTCTTAAAACAGATCTGAGAATCATATTTTTTAATTTTACTTAACATCTGTAGCAGCGCTGGGGTTCAAAACCTGCTCGAAACGGTACGGCAGAACGTGACATAAAAATGGTAATGAGGTCGCGAAACATTACATCGAGGTCTATTGATACACTCATTTGTTTGCGATGATATCTCTCATGTTGTATAGTAATAGATTTATGTCGGCGTCTTGAGCCAGTCATGTAAAATCAGCGTCACATAAATTCAAGGGGAACCGAAGATGGGAAAGGAAAATGAAAACGGAGAAGCTCGCGTTCGTTCCTCGATTTAGATCTTCCGATCGTATCAAAGACAACTGTCGCGTTACGAAGCCTTCCGACGAATTTATTCCGCCAACCGAGAGACGTGCAGACGAGCAGGTGAGCTCCTTCTCTTGCCTTCGTGCGTATTGTACACATATATAAGAACGTCAGAAATCACTCGATTCCCGGAAAATCCTCTTATCGAAACAAGTGGGTTACACGTGTAGAGTGATTATCCCAGAAAATATTCTCCCGCTTTCGTTACTAACTTTCGCCCCAACTGACTTTGTCGCGGTGTGTGTACAGGACATCAACTGAAACGGCCAAACTGCGGTGAGGGGGAGGCTTGACATGCACACAAAGAGAGGAAGAGAATGTTAATGTTCCAGAAGAAACCTTGTTACGGAGTTATAAACAGAAGTTGTACGAGAAAAGTTTGACATTGAAAAGGAAAATTGAATTATACACCGCCGATTTGGTGGAGATGCAAGTAAGGAACTTGCCTCAAAATTGATATTGACCTTGAATTTTGATTTTCTCTTTTTCGTCACGAAGGTGAAACTTTTCCAAAGGACCATGTAGTTCTCTTGGAAAGTGGCCAAAAGGTTTCTTAATCGTGCGTTTCTTAACAGCGATTTTATGGTTCTGGACGCGTGGATGTCTATTTTACAAAAATTTTCGAATTTGGTTTCACTAACATTTGATTTATCATAGTTGTAGCATACCTAATTAATATTACGTAATATTTATAAAGACACTCACCCGTCCAGAATCATAAAGTCGCTGTTAGCACGCAGCCTGTTGATTTTTACTTACTGGAGTATTTTAAAACGAGATTCATTCGAGAGAGGTGACGGAGAACTAGCACAGAGAATTAAACTTTCACGAAGATGGTCAAAATGACTAATTCATAATTTTTACTAGATATATTAGATGTGTAATATAAATTTATACTTTTAGATATTCAAATGATTCTTTCTAAAATATATAAATAAAAGTCTTTTTGTTCTATTGTATTTTACAGTATTTTTCTCATTTTAATATCCCTCATCCAAAATTCTTTAAAAATGCTTTAGTCCTTGGTAGCGTTAAAAACGTATCTTCATTGAAACTTGGCAAAATTCTCAGGAACTTTATAACGTTATTAATTCTATTATTCTCCAATAACGAACTCCTCCTTTCTCTCCCTCTTTCTCTCTCGATGGACCTGAAAATTATTTTTTACTGTATTATTTTGTAATTACTGTTAAACTGTTAGCATGCGAAAAAAAGACATATATTGTCTGCCGTCTGTGTACTGCGATGGAAAATGTGTCGCTAATTACACGTATAAGAAAATTTATGGTGTTATTAATTCTATTGTTCACCGATATCAAGCTCTCTTTCTCTCTCTCTCTCTCTCTCTCTCTCTCTCTCGATGGAATTAAAAATTATTTTTTATCGTATTATCTTGCAATTAATGGGAAATTGTTAGCACGTGAAAAAGAAGACATATTTAACGATGCTATTACGTAATGAAAAATACGTCGCTGTCTACATATTTCGTGTGCTACAATATTTATTGGTAATGTCCTATAACAAATCGTTTGTTATCTTTTTTTCACGTGCAGATCTGACTGTTCAAGTTCGAAACACTTTGCATATAAATAAATCTATCCAAACTCTCTGCCTCTCGATAGTGAAAATGGGGATTAAGTTTGCAATTTCGTGCAATACGTACGTAGATTGGTAACAGACTTGTCGGTTTAGTAGCCAAAAAAGACAATTTCTCGTCAAGCAACGAGCAGCCTCGTGAGCTTCTTCCAGCCTTGGTGAGATACCAAAACGAATGATGGAATAGGCAGGGCTCGAATACATGTCGAGTACGTTCGAATTCTGCCAGAAATTGTCTCCAGGTTTTCCGAGTTGGAACTCATGCATGGAGGAATATGCGAGGAGCACGTAAATCAGAGACAAAACATCTCTGTCTCCATAAAATATCATATTTCAATCAGTTTTTTCCCAATACTTTTACAGATATTAATAATAAAATATGTACTAAACATTCAATTCCCAATTTGCATCAATTTCCGATTTAAATCGTTGTATCCCTTCAAGTTCCATGACCACGTTCAATTCAATGAATAATTCTCAAAAAAGGTCTGCCATATATTCTTTGATTAGAATTTGATATATATTCTTTGCGATACAAAGCCTGCCTGAGTTGATATGACACGAAAATGATAAGATGGCCCCTGGGAACCCAAGATCGTAGGACAAAAGATATACATTGAGTATTTTGTCTACAAAGGAATACACTGAGTATTTTGTCTATTCTCATCCTCGATTTTTCTTCTCGACATTGTTTCTCGGTTTCTTTTTCCCTTCTTTCCCTTTTTTTCAATTTTTGACAATTTTCGATCGAATTTTCGTTGTTTGCAATTTTTCATGGCAATTTTCATTCTTCACTCGCCTCGCACGGATGATCTGCTTCGAGAGCTCGCCATCTTACATCATTTTTATAAAACATATAGCAGGCAATACGTCTGGACAGTCATACTCAAATGGTTAGGTTTGTCGCGTGGGAATGACACACTACTGTAGAATATCGACGCTAGACAAGTAATAAGTATCGAAAGATTAAGAAGCTTCGGATAAGTATCGAATCGTTGTTTCAAGCTGTGCATCGCTTAAACCGACGATCAAACATTCGAGGGAAAGGTATTTATATGTATATTATATTAAATACATAATTACTGCACGTACAGTTTCTGCCCGTTGTTTTTATTATATATATATATATATATATATATATATATATATATATATATATATATATATATATACAATTGTCTAAGCATTATATGTATATAATATAAATTGTTTTGAACAATTTAACACTGTACAACCGTGATTATACGGAAAATTTAAAAAACTAAACTAAATATATATAGTTTTCAGCTTTTTAACACTGGTACTTGAGTTATAATCTGATGTCTTTTATTGAATTCGGGCTCGATGCGTTTTCAATTTCCCTAATTTATTTTAAAATTCATAAATACGCTTCACAGTTTGTTGATTCTCAATGACGTATTTTTACTTTTTAATTCATTTATTCGTTTTTGTTTTTTCATTATTCAGCTTGATTCTAATTATTTCTTTTACAAACGGAACGGATCTACTTTCCCCACTTTCGTTCGCTTTTATTTCGTTACTCTCGAAGAGAAGCCCGTAGATACTCGAGATATTTGCAGTCGTATTCGACTGCAGCGCAAGGAACGAATAAATTCCATCAAACGGCGCGACGCAACCCGTTTAACTTAGCAAATAAACGCGGAAGCTGAATTTTTCAGCGGCAGCTATACCTATAAACTCATTTCCCCCGTCACTAGCGTTCAAAGCGTCGCAAATATTTGTTCGAGCGAAAATACTAAATCTCCGGCGAACAGTGAGCTCCAGAGTAAATAACGTTCGAAGACTGAAACGACCGGATTTTAAGAAAAATTGCGCTGAAATGGCGAGCTTGTAAATCGTGGCATCGATCGTCGGCTAGCGCGATACGCTTCTTTTTCAAATAACGTCTACACCACAACGCGTCTCGCTGCGTTTTCTTATAACTTACTTTCCCCTCGTTTTCCAGTTGTCGCTCCAGTTCCTTCCCTCTCTTTCTCTTTAAACACATAATTATTATTATACGCGTATGGCGAAGTGATTTGCTAAATTTTGCGACTGGCCAGGATATCAAATCTCTTTTTTAACGCGACAGAATGGACGATGTGTCTGAAAAATTTTATGTTTCTGTTTTAAAAACTCACCTTCATTTGCATACAAAGAAAAAAAAAGAAGAAAACTGAAAACGCGGTTACTTTTTGGTCTAACCTAACCTAATACTATCGACTTACTTTACGAGATAAAACACACACACACACGCCGTATCTGTCAATGACTTTTCCTCCTCCATTCTCCTTTGTTCAGTAAAGAATATTTGCCGAGCTTCCTTCCTTTGGCCCTAGGCCCGATTCAATTTGAAGAGATTGTTCTCGCGTTTACTAAAACTTGTACGTCAACTGGCGAGGTGATGCGGAACAAGGGCGTATTCTCCGCCGGGATATTACCTTCTTTGACGAGCTAGAGGTTTCCCAGGAAAGAGGTCTCTTGAGTTGTAGATAAAGCCAAGGTAGCTAAAGCCAGGCATCTTTGATGGCAGCTTAAATCCCAACGGATTTCTCCGCCGGGATATTACCTTCTTTGACGAGCTAGAGGTTTCCCAGGAAAGAGGTCTCTTGAGTTGTAGATAAAGCCAAGGTAGCTAAAGCCAGGCATCTTTGATGGCAGCTTAAATCCCAACGGAGGGCAAGAACCCAGCCAGAGCGACTCCGCAGCTGGGCCAACTCCGCGGAGAACAGGAGGCTGCGTGAAAGATTAAAATATATTTTGTTTCGATCGAGCCATCTATTCTCACTAACTCTTTCGCTACTCACTAACTTTTTCTCAAAATTTTCGCGGGAGTGACACGAATATTACGCAACATTTTACCGCAGGTAACCATTTTAACTTTTCGTTTCAATCCTGTACATGCGATTTCTTCGTTCAGTCGTTCGAACGTTCAAGCTATCATTACCAAAAAAAAAAAAATGTGACACGAATATTACGCAACATTTTACCGCAGGTAACCATTTTAACTTTTCGTTTCAATCCTGTACATGCGATTTCTTCGTTCAGTCGTTCGAACGTTCAAGCTATCATTACCAAAAAAAAAAAAATTCTCAAAATGACCAGTTCATAATTTTCCATATTACTGTCACAGTGTATTTTCAAAAATTTGAATGATCTTTACTAAAATGTATAAATAGAAACTCGCATTTCTTATACGTTACAGATTTTTTTGTGTTCCTCGGATATTAATTTAGGTAGAAAGAAAAGTTTTTCCGTTACTATCATAGACGAATTTTATACCGATTTGGTGAGAATACCTGCCATAAAATTGACCTTGATCTCGAATTTTAATTTTTCGTTTTTTTTGCATTGTATTCTACTCGTCACGAAGGTAAAACTTTTCACAAAGACTCTAACAGTTCTTTTGAAAAATGGTAAAAAGTGTTTCTTAAAAGTTAACAGTATAGAGGTAGACGTATGCGTGCTACCAACGACTTTATGGTTCCGAATGGACGTCTTTATCACGTATATTTATATTTCAAATAACGTCAACAGTTAGTTTTATCACTATGATAAGTCAAATGTTAGTGAAACGTAATACGAAAATGGACACGCCTTCAGAGCTATAATGTTGCTGTTAGCACGCACGAGTCCGCAGTGTTAAAAGATTTATTATCAAAAGAATAAATTTTGCTACTTTACTTCATAAATTTTCAAACTCCATTTCTTTAAAAGTGAAGCATTCTTCCAAAAGAATTCTATTCTTCATTTTCAGATAGAATGACCTGTTAATTATTCTTTTCTATCAGATCCAGAACTAGTTTTCCTCACTAAATCATTTGTTCTTCACTTTCAACTTGTTGACTAGTTTTTAACACAGAATCACTTCCCTCTTAACTCTGTATAAACACGACAAAAAGAAGTCACAGTCAACATATGATATATACTGTTACAGCTAGTATTTCAACATTTCTACACGAATGAATTCCCAGAGAGGAAATTTCTCCTGGTCTTTGAACGAAAGTTCTGCAAAAACTGTAAAGTCTAATTTTGTAATTACACTCTTGCAACGTCTCCTGTGTTCTTCCATTGTCCTTCTATTTTTCCGCGGTTCCGTGTGGATTTTTCGATTTCTCTGATCATATCGAACGACGCGTCTCGCGAAATTCGAGGCAGTCTCGAAGGAGCCGTGATTCATTTCCCGAGAAACGAAGAAAGATCGCTAGCGCGACGTATCTCGCGAGCGGCCGACTCTGATCTACTTTATCCGGAAACATCCGTTTTCTCGGAGCCCGCCGGAAGTGGTAGACGATTTGTCGTGGCTGCTTTTGGTAATAACGCTTTCCTCGCACTTTCGTGCGAAATTCGACGCTTTAAACTGTTGTGACCAAAAAAGAAAAGTCACGATGAGTTTGTGTCCGAATTGTCGCTCGAGAGACGAGAATAAACGCTCTCCCCGCTTGGAGAGAATCTTCGAAGAATCTTCAAGAATGAGCCTTGAATCACGGCGATGAATTTCCCAGTGGATTCGAAACTTTCCACTCGAAATCAACCCTTTTGCAGGTCGCGTTAATCTTATTGCAAATGAAATTCTTCATCTCGAGCGTGACTCGAAAGTGAAGCAACTCTTTTTGTCATATTTGTGACAGTGATCACAGAGTCTGAGAATTTGTAAATTAGTATTTAGTGTATTACTAAATACTAATTTAGTTGACTATTACGGTCAACAGAGTTACAACATAAAAACTAACGTACGTTAGCGAACGTAGTTTGCGCAAAAATATGTTTACTTTTGCCTTAAATTAACGGAGGCTAGGAACCAATAAAAAGCTAAAAACAATTAAACGATTAATTGAGAAAGTAGAAAAATTATTCGTATTTCGAAATATTAACGATAGATTGTCAATGTTATGAATCATGGGTGAATCATGAATAATCAATTGACCTTTCACCGATACAGAGACGAGAGTTTATTAACCTAAAAGTAACCTAAAACCTTTCGTCAAGTACGCATCGATCAAACTTTAAAATTCGAAAATTTGAATGATATTTCTGAATATTCCAAACTTTGGGGATCTAATATCTGTAATGATTTATTTACAACAGTTAAGCAATTAGTCAAAATTCTCTTCTATAGAGTTCAGCCAAGTAGTGTTTTAAATTTTTAATTAATTATTGGTAGCAATCGTGTCGTTCATACGTTTTTATGAAATTTTAATCGAGTTTGCTATGATTTTATTTGATTTTATTTCTTGTGTAACACAAGTAGTCTATGTTAATTTTATTTCATTATTACAGACATGCAGCAAAATTTTAATTAGATACAGCAATTAATTCGAGAGAACAAATTTGATTTGATTGATGATGCATAAGCCGGTTTTGAAGA
>NIPQ01104007.1:0-17432 GCA_002806875.1 Lepidotrigona ventralis hoosana | reverse complement strand
TTATCGAGTCGACGGACAGAAGAGTAACAGAAATGTGTGCAACCATTTCAGACTTTTAGGTTTGGCAACTATGCTTCCGTCAGGAAAGCCAAAACTTGCTTTTGTCCCTTTAACTTGCTTCTCTTTTATCATTATGCACAATAACGAAGGCTAAGTTGGTGAAAGTGTAGACTGACTACTCCATCACCGATTTTGGTGATTTTAGAATGTATTAGACCTGGTGCAGAAGTTATGCGATAGATCGGGTATTTTGTATGGGTTGGGATTTCTGTACATTGTATAAGGTTTAGTCCCTGATTTTTGTTACTATTACAAATTGTAGCATTATGAGATTTTTAAGAACCACAGTGGTTGTTTTTTTGCGATAGATCGGGTATTTTGTATGGGTTGGGATTTCTGTACATTGTATAAGGTTTAGTCCCTGATTTTTGTTACTATTACAAATTGTAGCATTATGAGATTTTTAAGAACCACAGTGGTTGTTTTTTTCTGTGCTAACAGTGTACGTATGATATTCGATGTTTTTCTTCTGGCAAATAGTTTTGTATTCGGCAAAGTCGTTAAGGTTTGCGAACATAATCTTAAGTTTGTTAAAGGTAAATTTGCTTGGAAAGCATTATTGTATTTTTCTTTAAGAGCATCCAGAAATTTCGCGTGATTTATTTTTCCGTGTACATAGATGGGCGGTGGTTTAGTGTTCTATGGTTTTGTAACTGGGAATTTTGTTGGATGTTATGTACGTGTGTGTAGAGGTGTTACCCTTGAAAGATTCGTTATTTCGGTTTGAGTTATCTTGTTCTGTTATGTGACATTCGGCAAATAAGCTGAACCTATTATTAGTTTGGATAGACGGATTTATTATATCCATATCTTCCATTTTGTTAATTTTGATGATTGGAGGTGAATCGGAGAGCTATGATTTTGATTTTTTCTCCTTTGAGTTTCCTTTTTTACGCTGTATTCTATCGGGTAGATTTTTCTGCGATAGAGCAGGCCTGGATTATGGCTGGCTTTTCCTTAGTCAGGTTGCCCTGGGCTAGAATGTCTTCATAAGACTTCCAGTTATAGGTTTGTTCATTTCAGGTACGGATACGAAATGTGTCCTTGAAGGTAGCATTGAATATCCGTCAAATATTTTGTCACTGTACTCGCGGATCAAAAGCGTATTTGTGTATGAATGTACAACCAAGGATGCGATTATGCGAATGATGACTGATATCGTATGTACCAAGTAATCGAATGCTAATACAACGAGCTCAATATGTCACTGACGAATCGAATTGCTGTATGTATCACTGAATCACTTGACTGTGGACCTATCTACGATTGTATACGTACACGAGATATCCTCATAGCCGCTCCAGTTTATAATTCAGCGGAAGCGCTGCTACTAGTGGACGTTATTTTTCGAGGAAATCAAAGCGTGGGAAAAATCCATTCCGCCTGTTTTCGTCCATGGTTAGCCTGTGGTATTATTGGTCGTTTGATTGGCCTTTTAAGATACTGGAGCCACAATGGAAACTGTAGTTGGATCGGTATCATGTGATCCCTTTTCATCAAATGTAATTCAGGAAAGTATCGGCTCGGTTGCGTGTGTTTTCTCCGCGTCACTATTTTTCCTCACTCGCGAAATCCCATTTATATACGACATCTCATCGGGGTCACCAGTTTAGAGTATGGTTTATTCGTAAGGAAATATTTTTGTTGATTAGGCTGTACTTACTCCTTTAGATATTAATCATGAGAGCTGATGAAGAGAAACGTACCCAGGCTGGTATTGCGCGGAATCGATTCACTACGACGTGCATTAGAACTCTTTTTGTTTCTCATATGTTTTCATATAGGGAAATCTTCATAGACACCCCGTTCTTCTTGGGGAAGGACCGGGTAGTACCGGATTCTTACCGGCTAAAACCCTACACCTCGGCGCGTAGAAAGAGGAGACAGGGAACTCTTGTTGAAAACGACCGATTCTCTCTCGCGCGAGTATACTCTATCCCAGGCAGTTGTGAGGAGGCTTGCGCCGTGCCACTCTTACTGTTGCCTGTATGACTTCGACGCAGGATGTAACCACACTATCCCGCGTCCCCAATCCTTGCTGCCGGAACCCCGTGTTCGCATCAGGCGTGATGCCTGCGGCCTTCTGCACCTATCCTTTCCCTTTCTCACTCCGCTGCCTTCTTCTGGAGCATAACCTGCTCACAGAAAGAGGTGACAGAGCGCCATCTCATTCTATCCGCCCGCAGGGCTCGGAGAACCGCAGCAGGCGACAGATCTTCCCCTATTACAGCTACCAAGGCACGCCACAACGTTTGCCACGCCGGGCAGTGCTCGAGCGTGTGCTGCGCCGTGTCCTTCCTTCCTTATTCGATGCAGGTATTCTCCGAAACAACCATGTCCGGAGAGTACCTGCGTCACCATGCAAGGGGGAACACTCCCAGAGAGGAGCGCCATCCCGCAAGCAGCTTCCACTGCGCATGCATCTTTACCACCGCAGTGCTTCCGCCGTTCCCCAACCCCCTAGTGCCAACACAAACCTCCCGGCTTCTAAGGGCCTAGAGCTCGAACGGCGGGAACTCCGCAAAAAACCTCGCCACAGCTCCAGAAATTGTGCAGTATCCCCTCACAATTCTGATGGCAGTCATGCCGTGCATCCTCCTAATTAATAAGAGGCTATGCTGGGATCCCCAAATAAAAGCATCGTATAGAAGCTTGCTTGCGATCATCCCCGTACAGACATCGTATTCGCCGTCACCTCCACCCGAAGAGCAGTCGAAGTGTACCTAAAAAGACCAGGTGCTGAGCCCCAGATATTTAATTTGGGTTCCAATCTGAATTTCCGATCCTGCAACTCTAATTACCCTCCCAGCAAGAGGGTCTCCCCACCGAGACTTATGGCAAATCCACATGGCCTCGGTTTTTTGGGGAGACATCTCAAGCCTCAGTTCATTCAGCTCATTCCTTGATCGCATTACCACCACTAGCTCAGCAAGGCGGATTGTTTTTCCCTGCACTTCCAGACGAGCACCAACGTGTCATCCGCGTAGCACACCAGCACTACATTCGGGAGCAGCGGTATACGCAGCACAGCATGTGATGTCATACAGGGCATTCCACGCTGAATCGCCCTCCTCATTCGCCAACCTCCTATCCCAACCGAAGAACACGACCGTCCTGCTATCGAGGTATGCCCTTAGATACAGGAGGACCTGTTGGAATTCCTGTTGGAGCCCTCTCTATCCTGTCCCAAGATAGGGTATTAAAAGCATTGGCGATGTCCTTGGACTACGCCACCCTTCCGAATAGACTTTACAGAGAGCAATCTGACATCGCGTCAATTGTGGATCGCCCCCTAGAAGGAAGTTGTATTGTCCCTTGTTAAGTCCTGGCGTTCCCCGGTGTGCTACAAGGCGGGCAGCTATCATTCTTTCAAATAGCTTACCCGCCTCGTTCAATAAGCACAGTGGCCTATAGCCAGCGGCCGGCCCTCTTTCGGGAGAAGGACCATCCGCCCTACCTTCCAGACACGCGAGAATTCGTCCTAGGCCAGGCATTTGTCATACAGACCTGTTCGTCTGGGGGCGAACTCCTCGTATACCCCCCTCCATATCCTTGCTAGGATGCCGTTCAGGGGCTTTACGTCCCCCCATTCTCCTGACAACCCTAGTCACTTCCTCGTTAGACACCTCCAACCATCAGCCCGGTGGGTAAAGCATAGGCAGCCTCGCCTCTTTTCCCAAGGGGGGAAAAGGCCTTCCACGACGTGCATTAGAACTGCAGACTTACTATTCCTCGGCGTGTTGGAGTTCTTTCTGACTTCCTTTGTGTCCTTCTCGATTAATTTTTTTTTCCCCTCTTTGCTTGATGTTTATTTTGTGCAGAGCCCGAGGCTTGCCCTGCTCTATTATCTGCATTTAAAGTAACGGGATTAGGTATGTGATGGTTGTGTGTTTCTATTGTGTTTCTATTGTATGTTTCTATTGACCTATTGGTAGTAACGTTGTGTATGCAGGAAAAATTTCAAAAAACCTGCCTATCCATATAACGTTCCAGAGTGTAAGTTCATATAAGTGCTGCCACGTGCTTAGCGAGCCTTATTTTTATCTTAAATGGTAGTTCTTGGATGTTGTATTTTTCCGTATTGCTAATTAATGGATTGTTGTGAGTGTGGTCATATGCTCGTGAGACTGTATGTATTCGTTTATTGTTTGTATTTTAGCTATCTTGTGTAATACTGTTATGGGTGTGTCGCGTTGCTTATTTAGTATAATTCTGAGGAATTTGTTCTGTATTTTTTGCTCTGTATTTCATTTTATTTTATTATCATTTTTTGTTCTGTATTTTATTCTGTATTATGGAATGTGTTTAATATTTTTCTGTACAGGTTCCAGTCAGTATAGCTGTCAGTATAGTGTTAATTGCTTTCTTTTTATGCTGCGGCTAGTTGTTACGGTTAATATCACCGGAAGGTGGTTGGAGGAGAGTTCGTCTATTGTTTTCACTGTGTGTATGTATGGTATGTTTGATAGAAAAGTGTCTATATTGGATGGGTTGTATTTTGGTTGTTTGTATGAGAATGTGGGACTGTGTATTACCTGGTAGTTTTCTGTTTTGGCGTGATTTTTAATGGTTATCCCGTTGGTGTTTCTTCGGATATTATTCCATAGCTGGTGCTTGACATTAAGATTGCCTCCTATTAGGTAATATTTAGTGCTGCTTTTGTTTGTTAGTTCGTCTAGGTATATTGAGCTTATTTTATTGCCTGGTGGTGCATATGCTGCACCTATAGTGAGACAGAGTGTGGTATTTTAGTTTTAATGGTAACGGTTTCCATGGAGGAAGTTGTTGGTTGTGCATTGTGTTCTATCGGTATTGTGTAATGGGTGGCTAGGACTCCTTTTCTAGAAGTCTTTCCATTTTCAGGAACTCTGTCTTTTCTGAGTATGGAGTATTCTGGAATGCGAAGCACGTCTTTTGGTGCTAACCAGGTTTCCGTGATTATTGCTATGTCTACGTGGTGATCTTGTAGGAACTTTTGTAACTCCGGTTTCTTGTTTTTAATGCTTTAATTTCCTTGTTAGGGGCCAGCTTCCAGTTCTTTCCCAATCTGTATTGTGGTTTTGACTCGATCTAAGTTATTGTTGCATTTAGTGTAATGTTTTTTATTATATTTTATATGTATGAGTTTTATTATTCTGAGGAATGTGTCGAGGTCCGATGATCTTATTTCGTCGAGTGTCTCAGTTATAATATTCGCCTTGTATTCATTTGGTACGCAGGATCTTGGGAAGGGTTTTGTCTGGCGGTTATATTAGCGTACGTCGCTTGTATGGGAGCTAAGTCTTGTGTTTGTACTTGTGTTAGATTAGTGTGCGTCCATGCTACGTGGTGTGGCGGTCTTTTTAGGGTGGAGAAGGCTTGTAGTAGTAGAAGGTGTTGTGTGTTTTGCTGCAGCAGGATTCTTTGGGCATTTCTCTTGACTAGGAATGCGAGTAACGCCGAACATTGAGAGTAGTTGGCAGGGTGGCTTCCTTTACAGTTCATACATGTTCATCTGGTGCATTCTCTGGTGTCGTGAAGTCCAGCACACTTAATATATTTTGCCTTCTTATTACAGTTGGTTGAAGAGTGTCTGTGGGCCTGGCATCGGTAGCATTGTCGGTTTCTTCGAGTCGAATTTTTCTCAATATACTACTCAAGTTTTCTACGAACTTTATATGGTTCACTTTCGCTAGGGACGTACCTGGTACGAAGGTGACTCGATAAATGGGATATCTGGTGGGTGTGGGTATTTCGATGCAGGGGGTTTAGTTCCTGTCTTTTCAAGTTGTTTATAATTGTTTTATCGGGCAATTTTACTAGTCCCTTGAGCACTACAGTGAAAATTTTTTCGAAACTGATGGTATATGTGTGAAATTGAATGTTGTCTTTGCGACAAAGTTCTTTGAATTCTTTAAAGTCATTTATATTTTGGAACATTATCTTAAGTTTGTCCGCAGTGTATTTGGCGTGAAATCTATCGCCATATTTTGTCTTTAGGGCTTTTAGGAGTTTTTGGTAATTTATCTTGCCATGTATGTATATAGAGGGTGATTTGAGTTTTCCCTGTTTGGTTTTCCCTGCTCTTCGTCTATGTGTTCCGTGTCGTTTAATAGACATTCCGCAAGGATGCCAAATCTGTTCTGGGTTGTAATGTTTGGTAATAACGTTTTCACTTGGTTCAATGAGGATTGTTGGCTTTGAGTTGGGAGGAAGACCTCCTTCTCGTCATTATGGTTTTAATCTTTTTCTGTGGTTCTTCTTTTTAAGTATGACCATGAGGCGACAGCCGTCGTGCCCGTTTTCTTTTCTTGAGTTGGGATGTTTATTGATGTTAGATCAATGGTGACGTAGATTCTACTCTGCTTACTGCTATGTCACGTATCGACTATCAGAACTGTCGTGTCCGTTGTGCGTAACTCACTAAGGCTGAGTACTAACTGATGTCCTCGTGTGCCTTCTCGATCAAGAAATCGGGAAGCTAAAGTTCAATTTTGCAATTGTTTTATGGGCCTAACGGCACTGCATCCTTGACATTATATTTACAGCGTTCTAACGAGTCCATGTCCTTATATTTATAACGTTGCTTGGGTCGTGTCCCCTACATAGAGCATGTAATACCATTAACTTTGTTCTTTGATATTTGTTTTCGATCTCAATTTTAGAGATATAGAACTCTGTCCAGTTTCATTCTGTATACTTTGTAATCTTTTCCAATGTTGAAAGATTTTTGAGAAGCCTATTAGGAATACTATTAGGAGTCTTTACTTGCACATTTCAATTTAATTTCTTCATGATCATGAATTATTTATATTGAGTATAGAGCCTGAATTTTTTTTTATCTCGTTGTTTTAATAAATCTTTGACTTGATTTATACTCATGTCAATATTTGAAAGAAAAATTGGTAAATAATTTCTGTTACTTGAATTGAGCATAGTATGTAATTCTGTTGTATTGCTTTAAGTTAATCTATAATTGCTCGTCCATTAATATTTCATTGAATTATTGTTTTTATATTTTTATGGGTTCATTGAATGAAACTTGACTATAAGGCGTCAGTATCTGTATCTAATATTCCAGACATTTAAATGACGATTTTTTTGCATATTTTGTGAATTCTATTTTCAATATTACATTTTTTTTAAAAATAAGTAGATCTTTTTTATCATTTCTATTAAATTTCCTGTATATTCTTTTGATATTTCTATAGAGTTAGCAGAACCAAAGAAGTTTTCAAGTCTTTAAGTCTTTCCATTCATAAATTGGGAGAAATTGGATGTACAATTTTTATCTACATATTTCGTTTTTAGTGAGTTTAAGAATTTCTTCAATTAAGAAACGTTTTTTTTTAATATTTATATTACTGTTTTTAATATCTGACGTTAGATTCCGCTGTCTGAAAGTTACATGATTTAAGTTTAACGGATAGATTCAAAGAATAATCAGTTGTTTTTGATAGGTCGATCTGCACTTTAGATTCCATAATTGTCGACGACAGTATGGATGCTTGGCTCGCTGAGTTTTTATTACTCTCAGAATATTATTTAGCGATCTTTCTTTTTTGCATAAAAAACAAATTAATTTATCCATTGTAATGAAGATCCGGTACCATGTATCTTTTAGAGACATTACAAACGAATCAAAGATCTTTTTGATGTTCTGAATACTTCGAATCGGACATTTTTGCTTTTAGGACAATTAATTGCTAAGATAAACGAGTTACTCTTTTTTAAATATGTTTTTGACTTTGACATTTGGAATTGTAGGAGAGACATTGGATAAAGTAATATGTTGTACTGTTATTTATTGTTATCGTTTTATGTTTAGTGGTTTTCTTCTTACTCAGATACATATAAATTCTGAGTGCATACAAATCCTACTATTAGAAATTTGTCTTTGGAGGTTGTTAGAAGTTTGCTTTGGGACCGATTATGTTCCGCACAGGCATATTCCTTGATACTATTGTAAAACCATCTACTGGGATTTTCATAGGATTTTGCAAATTCTGTGAATTTAGTAGTTTGAATTTTTACAATTTTAGAAAAAAAAGATATTCTCATCTTCCTACCCGCTACATGTAAATGTAAAATCGTTTTGAAAAAAAGCAAACTCACGAATAAGTACAGACAGTCACTAATAACTCACAGACAATAAATAAGTCAATAATAATTCACTGTTAAAGTACAAGCTTCAAGTTTTAAAATGTACTTTACGTACATTCATTGTCATTGATAATGGTTTCCATCGAATCGATGGGTTCCGATAATTCTGACGCTGACATGAATCTTTAAACTGAGTAATTGTAAGTTGTTAATCTCTCTCATTGTTAATCCAAACGATGTCACGAAGAAAGTAAAATAATTTAAGTCTTTCTTAACAATAACAACAATATATTTTAATTTAAATGATACAAATATTTGATGTTAAAATAATGTAATCTTAAGTGTGATCGAAAATTGATTGATGCATAGACAAGATATAGGAAAGACATGATTTTTTTATAGAACTTACAATTAGTATTATATGTTCTGAATTATCGAAATGGTAAAAAATTATTAATTTTTTAATCCATTTGATATTCAAAGAATTGGAGAAGTTGATCAAATAGATCAATAGTACAATTAGTATTATATGTTCTGAATTATCGAAATGGTAAAAAATCATTAATTTTTTAATCCATTTGATATTCAAAGAATTGAAGTTGATCAAATAGTAAATACACTAGAGACATGATATCTGCTACAATGTTATCAAATTTTCAGTACCGAAATGTGAAACTAATAACCAACCGAAAGAAAAAGCTTTATCCTTATAGTTTATTTATGTAACTTTTTATGGATTTACGATGGGTTTTCTAATCTAGTACATCAAAATTCTAAAGCTATTAATACATAGTTTTAAATATACTATAAATTATACTTTACAAAATATCTTTAAAAGTAATTTTTAAGTATTTCAGTTATTTCTTAATATTATTTTCTACGCAGTCAATGTACTTAAGTCAATTGATTACGATTTTTTTTATTTATTTACATTATACAAATAAAAAAATTTTTAATTTAATTTTTTTATTTATTTACATTATATAAACAAATTTTTGTTAAATTTTCAACAAATTTTTAATTATATAATAGTTATGCAATACAAATGACATAACATAAATTCTATTATTGATCAATTGAAGATTATACTTGAATTTTCTACTATACCGTAATGAAAATATATACAGGGTAGCCACTGAAAAACTGAAGGGTTTGAAAAAATCATAACTTGTTCGTTTTTAGTCTTTTTTATTTTCTCTTTTTGTAGGTTACAAAATTATAAAATTATAAAATCCATTAATTATATTTCCAAATAAAATAATTAAAAAATTTTGTTTTTGTAAAGATTTTTGTTGTATACGAAAAAACGTGTTTGTAAAAGTTATTTTTGTTTAATATCATTCAGTTTTTCAGTGGCCATCCTATATTATCAATTTCTAAAATTAATAATAATTAACTAGAAAGCGTTCTTGGTTGGAACGTAAATGCAAATCATAGAATTTGTTTCAATATCATCGGATAAAAAAGAAATTATGTATGGAATTATGTATATATGGTATCATTTAAAAAAAATTAATTTAACTTCAAACTTTCCCTTATTAAACAAAAAATAATTTACTAATAATTTAATGTGTTAAAAATAATTTACTAATAATTTAACGTGTTTCTTTATACCAAACAATATTTATAAAACATTTTTTTCATAGGTTCAATCCTAATCGAGTTTACAGAATAAAAAATATATCACGTGAATATACAGAATATACATATTAAAATAAGTAAAAAATATTGCATTTAATTCATATCTAATTATGTTATTAGTAAAAATATCAATGTTTTCTAATACTTTAATAATAATAAATGGATGAAATCAATCAAATATATAATAAATTTTTCGTCTAAATCTTTATTAATCGCTATTCTAAGCCATTATATTTTTTTTATTGATGAAATGTCACCACATGCAATTCAATAAATAATTTTTTATGTAGAATTGCTAATATTGCTAATATCTATATTTTTTTATTTTAATTCCTACCATTGGCAGTGCTGCTGTGCAAAACTTGTCAACATCCTACGGTACAGTAAAATGGTAAGGGGACTCTAGAACTTTCCAAGCGTATGATACAAAAATGTATTGTGTTTGGGCGATTGTCTATAATTCTAATAATTAGAATTATGCGTACGAAAGACGTTAAGTTTCTTGTCCACATGAAATAATTTATTATTCTATTTTTACATAAATACAACGGCTACATTTTTTATGCTGGCAAAAAGTTCTAACGTCTATCACGCTCTATCGCTATTGAGAGCAAGCGAGTCTGATAAAACTATGAAATATACAGTTTACTCATAGCGATCTCCGATTATCTATCGGAATCGCAATATTCTCTCATAATACTGACTTCATCATACGGTTATCTGCCTCAAATACAAGCGCGAATTATATTGCTTAACACATCGTGCCATAAAACATTCGATGTCATATCTTTCCTATACCTTGTCCACAATTGATGTCTGTTGTGTATTTTTTGAATTTTGTTTAAGTTCAATTTAATGTGGCGATAGATATTAATACTCAGTATAAACGTTAATGCTCAGGATAGACATTAATCGGTTGTCTTGGGGTCTGCACAAAGAAATAACACTTTATAATAAATAAATCTCAGCTTTATTCAATTGCTTAAGGTGGACTTAAGTCGCACATACTGCTACAGGATTGTTACAAAAAAACTGCTTCACAAGAACTTCTATTATAAAAAGACTATCATGTAATAGTAGAATGTCTGCCTGATATCGCCGCAAGACATCTCTTTATATTTTTATTTATCATAGGAAAACGAGAAAGAACGTAAGTGACAAACAGATTAGTAAATTTTGCTTTTTATGAATAAGAGTTCGTAAATTACTTTGAAGGAAAAGTGGTGGGAAGTGAAAGTTGCTTTATGTCACGGTCAAGGGCCTTGTTAAGCATAGAACGAAGTTCTCCCAGGCGATTAAGGGTTTATGACAACTTGGACCTATTCGGCTCAGGTCACTTGATGCTCACCAATCCTTTATTGCGGACCTGGATTACGACCAGATAGGATTCGCGCATGGAAACGTTCCCGAACATCGGCTTGAAGATTAGAATTCTCTTGACTTCAAGACTTCAGCTCTCGAGCTCCATTAAAGAGCAGATTCGAACAGTTTAATTTATCTCTCGATCTAATATTATCACCGAAGGAAATCGTCCCTTAATATTCAAGCGCGTGATAAACAAATACAGTCCACTATCAATAAAACGAATATACATACACTTCGTCCCGCTAACCACTCGCGAACAAAGAAAATAATAGTAGATTTTGTTAATAAATAATAAAATTATAGTTCTATATTATAACACACACACACACACACACACACACAGTATTTGCTATTGTCCAGAGATATGGAAATTTCGATTGTTACAAATAATTGTTACTTTTTTATATACAAATGCTTATATCAGATTAAAATAAATTTATTACATATTACATACATTTGAAATTTAAATTATAGTGTGTTATTTATCATTTAATTAATCATTTACTATTACTAATTTTTAATATACATTTTTTCCTATAAATTTTACTACGATCATTTAAATTTTATTTGATTATAATTATGGATCAAATTTAAAAAAATTTTCCCAAGGAAAGAAATTCAAGTCAATATTAAGAAAATTATTTTTTCCCTTTTTTGCTAAGAAGTCACCTGAAATTCATATTACATTTATTTAAAAATAAACTTCTATAAAAATTTAAGTGACTATTTACATGGTGAATAATACATATGTATAAACTTAATTATATAATGATCCTAAATATTTCTACTGTTTCTCACTTAGTTAGTACTCACTACTTAATTAGTATAGATATTGATTGATATAGATATTCAACATAAATAGACTTAAATTAAACTAAGTTAAACAATTTTAAACAGTTCTATAATCAGTTTATTATTGTTGAAGTATCACCTATTATGATATTTTATTTTATTAGATTATAAATATACCATTTTCGTTAACATGATTTGTGAAATATAAATAAAATCTTCTATAAAAAAATAAAATAATCTTCTATAAATATTATTATTTACAGTTATATTTTGTACAATAGTGATTACTGTTTTTCATGAAAGATCTAATTAATAATATTATAATATTGCAATCAAAATAAATATACATTTGTATCTGAAAATCTATTTAATTTTTTTTGTTTTTTGTCAAGAAATTTATCTGACAGCAAGATATGTCATCTGGAATCATTATTATACATAATCTTACGATAAGTCTGATCCTTGTAATGAATAAAATATGACACATCTTACGAAAAAGTAAAGTCATTTCTGAACTTCTAAAACAAAGATAATTTTTTCAACAAATATTACCCAATTATCCAAAAACTATACAAAGGCTATACTAATAATTGTGATATATATAATTTTTACACATCCTGTAAAAGCATCCTTATTATATCTTAAGGAGGAATCATTTTTTTGATAAAATTTCGACTAATCTATTATAAAATTATGTATTTCTTTTCTGTATTTTTAAATCAAATTATATGGCAGATATTGTAATCTTATAAATTTTCATAAATTATAATATTAAACGTGTTCCACATTTCCTTATATCAGAAACTTCATGGTAGCTACTGTAGGAATCACATCATATTTGCAAATAGAGCAAACAAATGAATTTTTATTACAATGTACTAATCATTGAGATCTAAATACACAACAGCAAAAAATTAAATAATAGACATTATTGATATACAAAAAAAATTTGTAATAACTTTAACAAGTTATACACATGCTATAATATTTTTGATGTAAATATTAATGCTACATAAATTTTTTATTGATACTTTAAATGTCAAAAATATGTAATTTTTTTAGAAAAAATGTTTGTTATTCATAACGTATAACTTTATTTTGGTTATTTTATTTTAGTTGTAAGCTAAATTTGCTTAACAATTGTACTATGTACAGAATAATTCATTTAAGCGAGGCCATCTGAACATCTTTCCGAATTATGATGAAAAACTATTTTTTGCCTAATATGATTGGTATCAAAAGGCCAATAACCAGTAAGAATATTTTTTCCAAGACTTTTTAAAGTCATTGATGTTTTTTTTTCATATAACTATTTTTTTTAATTATATTTTTTATTATATTAATTATATTTTTTTTAATTATATCGTGTACTTAATAAAAAAATACTTTCAGATATGTGAAGAACATGACTGAAAATTTAAGTTTTACGTATAAATTTATCTCTTTTGGGATCACAGACTTTGGCCAAGATGTGACAATCGAGAACCTAATAATAAATGTAAATAACGATGTTCATGATTATTACATCGTCAACGATAATCTCTTCTAATCGCTTGAAATTTCAATCGGAATTTGTCAGTAATTCATAATAGAATACTCAACGCAAGAAAAAATCGATACGATATGATACTCATTTATAGTAAAAGTGACTGGTATTTGAAACGAGCAGTTCGAGTATACAAAGATACATTTCCTACATACGCAAAAATAATTAAAAATTTTCGTCAAACTGGCGAATTATTCACAAAATTGTTAATAACAAAAAAAAAATGAAGAAATTATTGTAGCTAAAGTTAACGAAAATCCACATGTGAGTCTAAAACAACTTGAGTGCAAGAGTAGCATTTCTAAAACTAGCATAATACGAATATGAACAGATTTATAAATCTTAATGTAACTTCGAATATAAATCATATGCATTTTTTTCAGTGGGATTTGCAACAATACAACAGTGGCTGATCATTCTTTAGAAGAAAAACTTAAATTTTTGAACATCAATGTATCATTTTAAGGTCATGTATTTTTTTTACCTGCTATACGATGCAATGAAAAATATACATATAGTTGTATGATCAAAAAATATATCTTGTATACTTGGACTATTTCTCTCAAACACTACTTACTTTTATCATAAGTAAATATATCAATCTTTTTGCGTTGAGTATTCCATTATAAATTTTGATACACTGATCAAAATTTCAAGTTACTAAAAGATATTATCATTGACGATATAATAAATAATAAACATCTTTATTTACAATGACCTTGAAAAGTTGAAAAAAATATTCCTACCAGTTATTGGTCTCTCAATACCATCCATATTAGGTAAAAAATAGTTTTTGCATCATCACATTTCAAAAGATATTTAGGTGGCTTCTCTTACATGAACTATCCTGTATATAAATTTGTACATCTTTCAAACTTCAATACACATGTTTATGTACATAAGGACAAACACAAACTCCTTGCACTGTGTGCAAAATTAAAATTAGATTCAGAAACAAAATCCATAGGCAGTATTAAGAGACTGGATTCTTATATAAACTTTTTATATAAGCTATTTTTATATAAGGATTTTTATATAAGCTATTTTTATATAAGCTTTACTGCTTACTTATAGAAAGAGTTATAATTAAAATATTAGATTTCCAAGAACAGAGTTTACAAAAAAAAATTACATTTCACTAATTCTACTAAAAACAAATTTAAGAACTATATAAATCAATCAAGATCATTAACCATATATATAACCATATATATATATATTTATATTAAGAATATATATATAAATAGAATATATAGAAATATTTATTTTATGTCTGATAATTTCCATGCCATAAAATAATGAATAATGAATAAGCAGAAAATTACATCTTTATCTCTAAATTTTATACTTCTATTATTTAAATACATAAAAGTCGTTATTTATAATTTCAAGAAAAATATAGTTCTAAATAGAAACGAATAATTATTTTACATAATTAAGAAATTCAAATACGTGGATATAGATTGTATTGCTTTTTTTTTACAATCATTACTTTACTAATATGCTAAAGATGAAGAAAAGTACAATTTTTGAAAAAAATATTTCTGATAAATATTAAAATGTAGAAATTAATTTTTTAGGTAACATATATCAATAAAAAATATTTCTGATAGAGATTAAAATGTAGAATTTAATTTTTTAGGTAACATATATCAATAATTAAAATATTAAGAAATTAATTGTTCAATAATTAAAAGCAAGATTTAAAACTTTAATAAATATTTCTAAAATATTGTAAAATAAAATTACTTCAAAATATAAGTTTAATATTATTTTTTATATAAAATTTAATATTATTTAATATAGTTTAATAACATAAAATATAAATTATTAAAATCATGTAGATTAAATGCAAAGAATCATATAAAAAAAACAGACTCTTTTTCTATCTTTTTAAAAAATTATATGTATTATTAATTAAAATTTAATTCAAAAAATATAATATTAGTTTTATTGTTCATTTTTTATAAACATTTCAAAAATTTTTTTACTATATTGAAAACAGCAGAAATATTTAGACTGACTATTTTAATATAAATTACTTACATTCATTTATATCAGAAAAATCTTCTGTTTTTGTTTCTACGCCATTTTTGTCTATTTTTGTAATAATAGTATGAATTTTGTCACCAATTTGATTTGATACAATAGTTTCCTCATTTCCTTCATAATCTTTAATAATTTGTTTTTGTTCTATTGTTCCATCAGGTTTACGAATATATTCTTTTCTCACAGATCTTCCAATTATGGTAGGTCGTAATATTTCAAATTTTGGCTTTTTACATTCATCCCAAACATTAGAAAAATTGTCTACAGTAATTCTATCAAAAATACATTTTTTTTCAAACAATTATAAATTATATTTATGAATTATGTTAAATTTTTTAAATTACTAACTTTCCATCTAAATCTGTATCTAGTTTTAATCCTATCTGATCATTGTTTGGCTTCAACATGTTATCACGTAAAGTTTTTCTTTGTGGTGATGCAAATGAAAATGCACGTATTTCTGTATCATTACCTAAACAAATTTAGAAAATATTTTTATACAAATTTAAATTCAGTTGTATATAAATTAGAAAAATATATATATATATACCTCCATCATTAAATCCAAAAATGGAATTCAACATATTTTCTATTTCAGATTCAAAATATCGTGTTATTTGCAATGGATCACTAAAGATGTTAAAATGATTTCTTTCCCTGAAAAAACTATTATACATGAAATTCTGTAGTAAAATTGGTAACTTTTCACTTAAGAAAACAAAATAAAAAAAAAATATATAGATATATCATAGAAAATAAATTGACATGCTTTTTGTGTATACATAATAATACATAATAACCTTCACATTTGTAATAATTTCAAATATTCAAGATATAAAATTATAACATTTGTTAGCATGTTATAATTAACCCTTTAGTGCACATGCTAGGGACTCATTATTCATATCAGTTATATATTCACCTATATATTTGAGACTTAACTTGAGACTTAAAATATATTAGGATACATCTAAAAATTTATGAATACAAACTATATTTTTCCTCACAGAGATGAATGAATTATCAATTACATATTTTTAATTTGCCAGTAGAACAATTAAGGAATTTTTAAATTGTAACAATTAAAATTCCAAAATTCTTTAATATTTGTTTATTATATATTTGCAACGTGCTTATTAGTTTAACATTTTGTTTAATTCTTTTTTTAATTTGCCAGTAGAACAATTAAGGAATTTTTAAATTGTAACAATTAAAATTCCAAAATTCTTTAATATTTGTTTATTATATATTTGCAACGTGCTTATTAGTTTAACATTTTGTTTAATTCTAATAATAAAAAAAGAATTTTTAAAGCATCATCTTACATTCTGCAAGTTTATAAATACTACACTTCTACATGAGATATGAAATAAAAATTACCTGGAATTATCATTAATATCAATTTCCCATATTGAATTATAATAAAAAAAGAATTTTTAAAGCATCATCTTACATTCTGCAAGTTTATAAATACTACACTTCTACATGAGATATGAAATAAAAATTACCTGGAATTATCATTAATATCAATTTCCCATATTGAATTTTCAATATTATCTCGTTCGTCATTATTTTGATAATTATCAAACCTGAAATATTTCGTAATGTAGGTTTAATTAAAAAGGAAATTATAATTAATTAATCTATAATCAAAAATATAGAAAACGAGCTATACAATCAGAACAGACAATCCATATTATAACATATAAGATAATATTTATTTTAAATCTTTACCTTTTATTAGAGTTTCTTAAACTTTGAGCACCAAATATATTACGAATAAAATTCCAAAAATCCATTTCTTACTACTTTAATTCACTTACTCATCAAAAATAAACTCACATCATATGTTTGAATATTCTCGAATTAAGATATGTAATTGGACGCATAAATATAT
>NIPQ01103996.1:0-41991 GCA_002806875.1 Lepidotrigona ventralis hoosana | reverse complement strand
CCGCCCGGCCGGGGGGGGGGGCGGTTAGGGTCTTACGTGTGATCATTCAAATATTTCGAAATCAATCTTATCAATATATTACTCCGCTCTGATATCATTCTATGCATCGCAGGGATCACAATGAACAGTTTTTAAATACATAACGGCGATCTAGTGTTACTAATCGTCCTCGAAATTAAAATAAAATTCTATTAAATAAAATTCTCCTGTAAGTATCGGGGCCTACATTTGATGACTGGTAACGTTCTACATTCTCTTTATGAATAGATTATCTACTTCTGATGGTTTTATATTGCTCTCCGCATAACGGGGTACACTATTTTCAAGTTTTGTAATATTAATCAACGCTTAAAGTTATTTATCTTACCCGAAATAATACCATTCTTCGGTACGGATCGGTGCATATATATTACCATTAAAAACACTCTACATTTACTGTATCAATAAATTGTACACTCTGATTGTCTTAAATTATTCTACGCATCGCATGGATCACAATGAATAGATTCTCGATATAAAACAACAATTTATTATTTATCGCCTCCGAAATTATACGCTCTTCCGGTAAGGTTCGACGCTAACATATCATATATATTCAAAATATTATACATTCATTCTACCAATATAATACCCCTATCTGATGGTCTTATATTATTCTACACATCGCGGCTATCAAAATGAACAAATTATTTAATATAAAACAACGATTTATTGTTATTTATCGTCCCCGAAGTAATACTTTCTTCCGGTAAGTTTCGGGGGTTATATACGTTAGTTCAAATTATTCTACATTCCTTTCATCATTATATTACTTCGATCTGATCGTATTATGTTATTCAACACATCGCGGGGATAACAACGAACAATTTTTTTAATATATAGCAACGTTTTAGTATTACTCATCGTCTCTGAAGTTACACGCTCCGTCGGTTTGGTCCTTGGCTTACATATGATCATTCAAATTGTTCTACATTCACTCTATGAATAGATTATCGCGATCTGATGGTCTTATATTTTTCTACGCATCGCGGTAATTAGCCTGAACAAATTTTTTAAAATACAACAACGATTTAGAGTCTTCTATAGTCCCCGAAATTATACGCTCCTGCGGCACGAATCGAGGCTTACATATGTTCATTCAAAATATTCTACCTTCACTATATCAATAGATTTTCTGTATCTGAATCTCTTATATTATTCTAAGCATCGCGGGTATAACAATGAACAAATCTTTTTTATAAGTAACGACGATCAAATATTGTTTTTCAACGTCGGCTTTTTATGGCCCCTTAGATCTTTTCGGGGTTTATATGTAATCACTATACGACATTCTTTTTGTCTATATATTATCTCTACCTGATAGTCTTCAATTATTCTTCACACTGTAAAATCCGCAAAGATCAGAATATTTTATATTACAACGGAGATCAAACATGATTTATCTACTGTGAAATATGACGGTCTTCAAATACGGTTCGGCCTTTTATATGACGATTCAAAGTTTTCGAAATTAAATCTGTCTGTATATTATCTCGATCCTTTGGTGTTATATTAGTTTACGTTTCGCGGAGTGTACACCATTTTATGGTACATAGATATCGTCGAATACTATTTATTGAGCCTGATATATTACGCTGTGCCGGAATGTGCAGTAAGGTTTACATTTGTGACGTTAAAATTTTCGACAATTATTCTGCCAATATGTTATAACGTTCTGATTATTTCATATTATTCTACGCCTTGCCGGAATGACTTTTACGCTATTTCATTGTATATGAAAATGATCTAACATTCTTTACGGAAAAGTATTACGATTTAAATGCAAGTGGAATGAGGTTTACATATGGCCATTCAAAATTTTCGAAATTCATTTTTATCAATAAATATAATGGATCTGACTGTCTTATATTATTCGATGCATCGCGGACTTCACTATGTATGCGAGATTATTGCACATAAATCAAACAGTTTTATTTATCTAGCCTGAAGTATTACAAATTTCTGTTTCGTGATATGTGCTTCTCATATGTCACATCGATATCTTCGTCATACATTCAAGCAACACATCATATCTATCCGTTTGCCGAACATTATTTTATACGTCCTGCGTATACCTATGGAAACTATTTCATTGAACATTTTCTAATATTAATTTTCGAGCGACAAATCCTACTGATTTCCGATAAGTTTGATGGTTTACATATGACATTTCGAAGTAACCGACATTTATTCTGTCAATAAATCATAAGGTTGTGATGATCTTATAATATTCAACGCAACTCCGGAATCACAATGAACATATATTGTACATAAGTATCATCTAATATTTCTTATCTAGCTTGTAATATTAAGGAATTCCGGTACGTGGAATGATGCTTTCATATTAAACTTCATGGTTTTCTATACAAATCTCATCACGAATCATATTGATGTAATAGTCTTCTATTATACCGCGCATTGCGAGAATCACTGTTAACAAGCTTGTACATAAATACCATCGAGTACTATTTATCGAATCGGAAATTTTACAAAGTACATAAAATTTTACATTCGACATATATTCTGTCAATATATTATATAGTTCCGATGGCCTTGTTCTATTCTGTGCACGAGAAAATGATAACAAAGGTATTGAACATAAATGTCACTTAATATTATGTACCTAGCTGGAAACTTTACGGTGTTTCAGTAAGTCGAATGAGTGTTACATATGACTATTCAAAATTTTGGACATTCATTCTGTCAATATAGCATATAGATTTAATGGTCTTATATTTTATTAAACATTGCAGGGTTCAAAATGAACTCCAGATTTCTCTACATATATATTTATATATAACTTATCGAGGCTGAAAAATTACGGATTTCCGATAAGTGGAATGATTTTAATTACGACGTTCAAAACTTTATACATTCATTTTGTCAGTATAATATCAGATCGATTTAATGGTCTTACATTATCCTATGCATCGCGGAGTTCACAATCAACTTCATTTTTTGTGCAGACTATTCACCTAATAGTACTTATCGATCCTAAAATGTTACGGAGTGCCGGTACGTTGAATTAGGTACACATATCAGAAAACAAAACCTATCATCTTTATTTTGATAGTATATGATATCGATTTTATTGTTTTATATAATACTACGTATCGCCGGGCTCACATGAACAGCATTCTTTTTACATAAATATCATTTAATATAATTTATTGTTCCCGAAGTGTTACCGAAGTCAGGTATGTGGAATGATGATTATATATGTCCGTTCAAGTTTTCCTCACTCAATCTGTCATATATATTTTATGGTATTTATCTAACGTTTTTATGATATTTATCTAACGTTATTCTACGCGTCTTGCTGCTCTCTTCAATCATGTACATCATTTCTTTGTACAAAAATATCATCTAACACTGTTAATCGTGCTTCAAGTGTGACGGATTTCCGGTACGTGGAATGAGGTTTACATACAATTACTCAAAATTTTCCACTTTCATTCTGTCAATGTATCTTATAAATCATTCTCTTATATCTTCTTACGCATCGCGGGATTTCCAAAGTACACATTTTTCCGTACATAAATATCATACTTTATTATTTATGGAGCATAAATTATTATGGAGTTCTGGTAGGTGGAATGATGTATACGTATGTCCATTCAAAACCGTTTACATTCTTTCAGTGAATTATTGTACCGATTTTATAGTCTCATATAATTCTACGCAGCGCGGGGTTCTCAACACCAGTATTTCTACATAAGTATGATAACGACTTTTATCGAAGCTGTAATATTATAGATTAACTGTACGAGGATTGATCCCCATATTTTTGATCCCCGTTATACGCAGAATATTATGGGGCAATTAAAACAATGTGATATATAGAGAGTGAATGTGGACAATTGAGAATGGCCACATGTAAAACTCATTTCATGTACCGCAATTCCGTAATATTTCCGTAATGTTTCAGTTCGTTAAATCATATTAGATAGTATTTACGTACGTACACATAGCGATCATAGTAAATCCCATAATGGGTAGAAGAATAGAAGGAAATATAATGTATAAATTATATTAACAGAATGAATTAGGAAAATTTTGAATTGACATAGGTAAGCAATTTTCCACGCAACTGTCCTCCGAAGTACCTCTGTAAGCGGTACAGATAATGATAGATTATGTTATTGTTTCAAAGAAATGGTGGTCATTGTTAACCCCTTGATGCGTTGTAAGTTTTTAGGCCATAAAGTCAATATTATATATTAACAGAATGAATGTGGAAAATTTTGAATGTTCATATGCGAACCTCAATCTATGTACCGAACATAAGTAATGTTTCAGACCCGATAAATAATATTGAATTATATTTACATGAAATGGCAAATAATTGCGAATCCCGGAAAGCGTTGTGTAATGTAAGACAATAAAATTTATATGGTATAAATTTATATGGTATATTGAAACAATGAGTGCCGAAAATTTTGAATTAACGTATGTAAACAACATTCAGTTGTTGTACATCATAACATCTCAGACGTTGTAGATGATATTATACGATATTCAAGTACAGAGAAATGGAAGTTCTGGTGATCTCCGAGATGCGCCGAATATTATTAGGCCATTAAGTCAATATTGACAGAGTAAATGTGGAAAATTGTTAATATTCACATGTTATTTTATGTATCGGAAATCATTTCATGGATCGGAAATCCGCAATATTTCATTCCCATTATATAACGTGAGATATTTACGAACAAAAAAAGGTATTTTTTGCGAATTCGGCAATGCGTAGAATAATGTAAGACAATATAATCGATATGGTGTATTGACAGAATAAATGTCGAAAATTTAGAAAAGTCTACAGGAAAATCGTAATATTCCTGGCACGTTAAATAATAATAGATGATATCTACGAAGAATACAATAGCGTTCATTGCGAATCCCGCAAATTATAAATTAACATAGGGATTCAAAATCGATATGGGACATTGACAGAATGAATACGGAAAATTATGAGTTTTCATATATAAACAACATTTCACTGTGCTGCACTCGGCCTGAGGGCTAATATCGAAGTTCATTTCTCGCTTGATGCCTAACTTCGAAATACGTTTCTCGTTTTGATGTCTAACATATTATTTCGATTAATGGACTGATTGCTAATATCGAATTACTTTCCTCGCCATGATGGAAAACTTTTCTCGCCCCGATGGCATACATCGAAGGAAATTTCTCGGCCTGATGTCATACATCGAAGGACATTTCTCTCATAGCCTGATGGCTATCATCGAATGTCGTTTCTCAGAATGATGACTAACATCGAAAGTCGTTCCTCGGCCTGGAGTCTAATATCAAAAGAAGATTCTTGACCAGAGAGTTAACATCGAAATACGTTCCTCGACCAGATGTATAAAAACGAATAATAAAGTTTCGCAGCTTGATAGCTTTCTTCAACGTTATTTTGCGACCTGGCTGCTAACATCGTAGCAAGTTTCTTGTCCAGATGACTAACATCAAAGAACGTAACTCTACATGATTCCTAACATCCAACAATGCTTCCCGGCCTGATGGCTACTATCGAAGTTTGTTTCTCGGCCTGCTGACTTCGAAGGACGTGTCTCGACCTGATGACTAACATCGATCAATGAACACAATTTTCTGGTGTAAAACAACGATATAGTATTATTTAACGCCACAATATAAAGTGCTCCTCTGGCACGGATCGGTCATTACATATAATAATTCAAAACATTCTGCATTCACTCTATCAGTAGGTTATTTCACTCTGATCGTCTCATATTGTTCTACGAATCGTGGAGATCACACTGAACAATCTCTTAAAATATGAGATACACTCCTATTTATCATCCACCGAATAATACGCTCCTCTGTTAAGGTGGTTACATGATGTCATACATAAAATTCTACACTCATTCAATCAACATATTTTCTAGATCTGATTTTCTTTTATTATCCTATGCATCGCGGCGATTACAACGAACACCACCTTTTTATCAGTAACCACGATCGTATTCTATTTATCGATCACGATAAATTTTACGCTCCTCCGGTACGGATCGTGGCATACATATGATTATTCAAAACATTCTACCAATATATTACCATCATCGATCTGATGGTCTAACCTTTTTCTACGCATCGCGGGTATCAAAACGTACAATTTTTTAAACATAAAACAACGCTTCAATAAAATTTATCGCCCCGAATATATATGCTCTTTCGGTATGTATCGGGGATACATAAATATGACAATCCAAAATATTCTGCATTCACACTGTTAACTTAATATCATGATCCTACATTATTCTACGCAAAGTCCTACATTATTCCACGTTGGGATAATATTGAACACACGTTTTTAATATATAACCACAATCCAATATTATTCATCGTCCTCGCATAATTCGACCGGTGGTGATCGGGGCAACCATATGATGACACAAAATATTCTGCATTCATTCTATCAATTGATTACCTTCCTCTGGGTTCCTATATTATTGTACGCATCGTGACGATCACAATGAACACAATTATTGAATATAAAACAACTTTTTATATTTATTCTATATTTTTCCCTGAAATAATTCGCTCTTTCGGAACGTATCTTACATATGATCATTCAACATATTTTACATTCATACTATCAATATTTTATCCCGTACTGGTAAGGACCAGTATTATTCTACGCATCGCGGGAATCACAATAGAGATAGACACAATTATTTAATATATAACGAGGATCCAATATTATTCAGCGTCCTCGAAGGAATACGTTCCTACGATTTGGATCAGGGATTACATATGACCATTCAAAATAATTTACATTTATTCTAACATTATATTATCTAGATCTAGTGGTCTTATATTATTCTACTGATCGCGTCGAACATTACGATCACAACTATATAATATATGACGACGATTTAATATTATCGAACCTGAAATTAAACGGATATGAGGTACGTGAACTAAGGCATGTGATCATTGAAAATTCATAGCATCCAACGAAACAAAACGTTATATCGGTATGATGGTCGATGGTAATAATTTTTATACATATAACGACGATTCAATGTTATATATTAACCCCGAAACTTTACGGTATGATTCGGGGCTTGCGAATGACAATTCAAATCCTTTGACCTTCATTCTGTTAATATGATTTTTCGACCTGACGGTCTTATATTATAGTTCGCTTCCCGGTCATCTCTGTGACCACAATTTTTTGGCCTATAGCGACGATGGAATAATATTTTTCGAGCCTGAAATATTACGGAAATCCGGTACGTGTAGCGAAGCTACAGATACTCGTGCAATTAGCGATATCCACGCTTCAATATATTATCTCGTTCTAATGGTCTTTTGTTATTCTATGCCAAGCCGAGATAAATTTTTTTCTAGTCTTTGCTATATAGTGAAGGCCTAATACTAATTTCCGATCCTGGAGCTTTATGGTGTTCCGGTATACGAATTGATGTTCACATATGCTCGACATTCACCGTTTCAAAATATTGTTAACAGTTGATCACATACATTTCTGCGCTTCTTGGGAATAACTGCTACAATTGTACAATATATATCAAGGATCTAAAATTATTTATCGACACTGAAATATTACGGTGTTCCACTACATGGAAAGAAAGTTACGTGTGGTTCCTGAAACACATACAATAATCGTATCCTATGATGCGCATCGCGATGATCACTATGAACACCATTTTTTTATACTTACGTATCAATTATTATTATTTATCGAACATGAAATACAACCGTGCTCTGGCACGGTCGGTGCCAAACATATGACACTTCAAAATCTAAGACATTTATTCTGTTAACATATCATATCGATTTTATAATTTTACATTAATCTACGCATTGCGGAATTAGCAATGGAAGAAACTTCTTTGTTCGTAAATATCATCAAATGTCTTTTAACTAGCCAGAATTTATACGGAATTCCGGTATGTGGAATGACGTTTCCATATGAACGTTCAAAATTTTCCACATTCAGTCTCGCAATATATCACATAGTTTTTTTAGTCTAATAGTATTCTGCGCAGCATGGGGTTCACAATGGCCACCATCTCTAACAATAAAATTATAATCTAATATTTTCTATCGCGCCTGAAGTAATGCGGAATACAGAAACGTGGAATGTTAGTTACATATGCAAATTCAAAATTTTTCACATTCATTCTGCCAATATACAATATCGACTTTATTCTCTTCTATTATTTTACGAATTGCGGTACTCGAAATGAACACCACTTTCTTCGTTCGTAAGTATCATCTAATGTTTTTTAACGAGCCAATATTTATACGGATTTCCGGTACATGAAAGAAGGTTTACGTACGAACAGTCGAAACTTTCCGCATTTAATTTGTCATATATCATATCAATTTTGTGGCATAATAGTGTACTACGCATCACAGGGATCAAAGTGATCACCATTTCTTTGTCCATAAATAACATTTAATATTTTCAATCGCACCTAAAATACTACGGAGTACAACGTAGAATGATATATACACTTATTACATTTGAAAGTTATATACATTTAGTTTCATACATTAGTTATATACATTTAGAATTAACTTCCAAATGTATGTACACATATACATTTGGAAGTTAATTCCAAACTCTCCACATTTATTTTGCAATATACCGATTTCATTGCCTTATGTTATTCTGCGCATTTTGTAACTACCAATTAACGTAATTTTTTGTCCGCAAGTATCATCTAATATTATAAAACGTGCCTGAAATGTCGGTCTTTGGGGTCTGATAAAGGCATACAAGTGGCGAATCAAAGCTTTCGTTACTTAATCTGTCAGTATTACATATAGATCTGATGGAACATATATTGTTCAATGCATCGCCGGCATCACTATGAACACCAGTACTGTTTGTACATAAATATCACATAATTTCATTTATCGGCTCGGTAATATTACGGTTCTACGGCATTGATATGTGCAGACGTATGAAGTATCAAAATGTTCGACGTGCTATATATATACATCATTACGACTCGAGGGTCTGACATTATTTTATATAACGCGGGTACCACAATGTATGTCACTTTTTTGAACATGGATATCGTCTAATATTATTTACGGCCATCAAATATTACGGTCCTCTGGCACTGCTAGGGGCTTACATTTTGATGATTTTACATTTTCGTCATTCAATCTGTCAGTATATCATATCGACTTGATGGTTTTATATTATTCTACGTATCGCAGGGATCACAATGAACATACTTCTGTTATTTATACATATCATCCTACATATATTTATTTCTCGAACCTTAAACGTTACGGTCCACCGTAACTGACAGATACTTACATATGACGAACCAAAAACCTAGACATTCATTCTGTCAGTATACAATCCGATGGTCTTATATTATTCTACGCCGCGCTGGGATCACAAGGAGCACCATTCTTTTCTTCATAAATATAATCTAATTTTATTTATCCACCCTGAAATACTATTTATTGGTGCAAACATATGACGAATCAAAATTTCCAAATTCCTTCCGCCAATATATCATATCGCTCTGACATTTTTGCATAATTCTACGTATCAATATGAACACCATCTCTTTGTACATGAGTATCAACTAGCATTTTTATCGACCCGGAAATACTACGATCCACTGTCACTGGTGCAGCAAATCATTGGATATTCAATCTGTCGCTACATCATATCCCCTCAATTCTACATTAATATCATCTAATTTTATTTATCGGCTCCATCATATTACGCCCCCCCCCCGCACTGGCAGGAGTTTACACATGACTCATCAAATATCTTGACATTCAATCTGACAATATATAACGTCGATCTGAAGGTCTTGTATAATTCTACGCCTAGCGGGGTCGCAAATTAAACCGTTCCATTCTACATAAAAATAATCTGATTTTATTTATCGATACTGAATTAAATGTTACGGTCCCCCGGCACTGAGTGGTGCTTAAATACGAAAATTTGAAATGTCCGTCTTTCATTGTGTTAATATATCATTTCGATAAATACATTTAATAATTCTACGCATCGCGGTTATCTCAAAGTTCGTGATTCTTATCTACATAAATAATATCTACTTTTGTTTATAGATCCTGAAATATTACGGTCCTCCGGAACTGATGGCGTTTTTATATGAGATTCAAAATATTCGGCAATCATTCTATCAATACGTCACTTCGATTTGATGGTCTTATATAATTCCACGCATGGCGGAGATCACAACGAACATAATTCGTTTGTACATAAATATCATCTAATTTTATTTATTGATCCTGAATTATTAAGACCCTACGAAACTGATCGCTGCTTACTTATAACAAATTAAATTCTCCACATTCATTCAGCTAATATATTATAACAAACTGATGGTCTTATATAATTCCATCAATCGCCGGTTTCACAACGAACAACACTTATATATTAATTTCATTTAATAATTTTTATCGAACCGAAATATTCAGTATTTCCGGAACGACGAATTAGGTATATATACATTCAAAATTTTCCATACCCATTCTGTCAATATATCTAATAGAATTTCAGGATTTGTATTTTTCTACGCGTCGCGTTATTCATAACGTATACCATTTCTTTTTGCAGAAATATTCATCTAATACCATCATCTAATACCATTTATCAAGTATCGAATATTACGCTATTTCCGTACTTAGAATAAGGATTACATATGGTAGATTCTGTCGATTCGTCATATCGATTTCATTATTTTATATTATTCTACGCATAGGGGGGTTGAAAAAAGAACACACAATTTTTTGTATATAAATAACATCAAACATCATTTTCCAAGCCTGCAATTCTACGGAGTGCTTGTACGTCGAATAAGGTTTACACATGAACATTCAAATTTCCACTTTCATTCTGTCAATATATAATATCGATTTTACGGTCTTTTATTATTCAATGCATCGCGGGGCTCATAACAACAATTTTTTTATACATAAACATCATCTAATGTTATTAATATAGCCTGAAGTATTACGATGTTATAAAGCGTAGATGAAGTTCAAATATCAGCAATCAAAGCATTCCTGTCAAAGTACACATAGATTTTATGCTCTTGAATTTCTGTATGCGATGTTCATAATATACATCATTTATTTTTACATTAATATCGCTCAATCATTGTTTACAAACCCGAAATATTACATTTTTCCGCTTATGGTACATGAGCGTTACATGAGCGTTATATGTGAAAAGATTCGACATTCACACTGTAAATAATTTAAACCGGTTTTATTGTTTTATATTATTCTATGCATCACAGAATTCATAATGAACACGGTTTTTTTCTACATAGATATGATCTAATAATATTTATCGTTCCTAAAGTAATAGGGATTTCAGATTCATGTGTTGAAGTGTACATATGAAAATTCAAAACTTCCCACAGCTTATAAATAAATTCAAATATTTTTATGGTCTTATATACTTTTACGCAACGCATCGCCCTTAATGACTACAGTTTTCTTTCACATAGATATCATCTAATTCCATTTATCGAGACTGAATCATTGCGGAAACCCGGTACGTTCAATGATGTTAACATATGGCCATTCTGAATTTTCCACATTCGTTCTGTGAATATATCATACCGGTTCCATGGTATATATTACTTTACGCATCGCGGAGTTTACAATGGATCCCATTCCTTTATACGCGAACATCATTCTTTGTTATTAGCAATTCAAAGTTTTCGACATTCATTCTGTCAATATGTCATATCGATTCTGTGGCCGTATATTATTCTACTCATTGCGCGTCTCACAACAAATGCCATTCCTTTGAACATAATTGTCATCTAATATTATTAATGCAGCATGAAGTTTTACGATTTTCCGGTACGTAGATTATTCTACGTACGATTATTCTGTCATTCAACCATATCGATTTTGTTGTCTTTATATTTTTTTATGCATTGCGCTGCTCACAAAATTCACAACTTTTTTGAACATAAATATCATGTCAGAAAACGTATATGTACCGGAACGTGGTATAAGGATTAAATGTCACTTCGATATTTTTCATTTTCGTTCTGTTAACATATAATACCGATTTTCATTTTCATTCCGTTATCATATAATACCGAATTATTCTACGCATCGCGGGGTTAAAAACGAACGCAATATTTTGTACATAAATATTATCTAATATTCTCTATAGAACCTGAAATATTTCGGAGTACAGCAACGTGTAATGTTGCATCCATATGTCAAATGTAAATTGTCCACATTCATTTTGACAATATACCACATCGATTTAATTGTCATATATTATTCTACATATTGCGCGATTAGCAATTGACACCTTTTCTTTGTTCGTAAATATCTAATTATATTTAACAATCTCGAAATGTGACAGCCCTCCGGCACTGAGAGATGCATATATATTGGGAATAAAAATTGCCGACATTCAATCTGTCACTATATAATATCAATCTGGTGGGCTTATTTTTTGAATCTATCGCGGGCATCACAAGGAAGACCAGACTTCTGGTAATAAATCTAATCTCGTTAATTGGTCCTGAAATATTACGGTCCTCCGGCATTCATAGGTGCTAACATATGACTCATCAAAATTTTCGACATTCGCTGTCAATACATTATTACGATTTGACGGTACAATATTATTTTACTCATTGCGAGTACCACAATGATCATCACTTTTTTGAACATGAATACCATCTAATATTATTTACGACACTGAAATTTTGCAATCCTCCTACACTGATAGTAGCTTACGTATGACTAATCAAAATTTTCGAAATTCATTCTATCAATATATCACATTGACCTGGTGGTCTTGTACAGTTTTACACTTTGCGGTTTCACAGTTGTCACGATTCTCTTCCACATATTACCTAACTTTACTTATTGATCCTGAAATATTACCGTCCTCCAGAGAGGATAGGTGCTGACATATGACTCATCCAAGTTTTCGACATTCATTCTGTCAATATATCATTACGATTTGGTATACATTACTATGGTGTGTGTGTGTGTGTGTGTGTGTGTGTGTATGCCAAATAAATAGTATAATAATATATACCAAATATATATATATATACCATATAATATATACTAATTATATACCATATATTTATAATTCTGGAACAATAATGTAAAATGTCCAAATTTAAAGAATCTGTCAACAAAAAAGCTTTTCTTACCACCGTCATTGTTTCATTGTTGAATATACTTCGAAAAACTTTTCAAACATTGTATTATAATTATAGATAAAAGAAAGTTGTAGATAAAAAAATTATATTATATTATAGATAAAAAAAAGAAATAAATTAGTTCCAGAAAAAGTTCTTAAATAAGAATCTGGATTAGATACATTTGTATGCTGTTATATTTTTTTTTTAACTAACTAACTAATTCGTGGCCAGTGAAATTTATAAAGTAGTATTAGTAGTTCCAGTTTCTGAAACAACAAATTCCTTTTAGAAGATAAAATCAACAGTTCGATAGTTCCGAGTTTCAAAAGTTTCAAATTCAAGTTTCGAGATAAATGTTGAAACCTGTCCATGATGAATATTATAAGCCCGTTATACAACGAATATAACGAATTCATACATTCTATATCATGGTATGACGTAAAAATCATTTTTGCATCGAATCTTGCATTTATGTAGCGTCATATATATGATGTTTTTTATTTGCATAATTCGTCAAATTTTTTCAAATTCTTAAATTAAATTTTCACCTTTGTTGTATGTTGTAAGTTTTTATAGTATATAACAATGTTAGAAAATTTATTTCATGATTATATCCGCCATCATCTCGAAGATTGAAGCTTCCCTTTCACGACTTTTAACGATCTTTTAAATTTAATGCACGATTTTCTTTACTGACATTTTTAATGACTTTGGAGTTGTGATTCAACGGAGAAAACTATAGAAATCTAAAATTCGAGTAATATTTTCGACGTTATAATCTTTTTCTCTTAATTTAGTTTAAAAATTAAATCTGTTCGCGTGCACTGATATATCATAATATGTACGAACCAGATAAAACTCTGAACTTATAATAAAGTGACTCTAAAGTATTGTTTCATTGTGTTGACTACAAAGATTTCTCCAATTTAATACGATATTAACTTTAGAAAAAGTTCAGAGAGGTCGGACTATTTTGCTTCGAAATCGAAGCAACTGCACTGAGCTGATGGAAATTGAAGAAAAAACTCTGCTTTTCTGCATTGCAAAATCATTGATTGGGGGCAAATCACTGATTCTTGTTGTCCACATGTTTTGTTTAAATATTTTCGACAACTTTTTCCGAGACCATAACACGCTATATGCTATTGAAATTCGCATGGAATTAACACGGTTCTTCAATTCATCAGTAAGTCAAAAGGCCTTAGTCTATTTCCTGACTGTTTTTTCTCTTGAAGAATAATGTAAGTTTTCAGTCGGATTATAAAACAGGACAGCAAATCGTATTTCAATCTTCATATCTACTGTAGATTCAATCAGGAAAAATAATTTTTCAACGTTCACATACTATGAAAATTTATGGATTTTTTAAGAAGGAAAGTTCACGCTTTGAAACGAAATTTATGATTGTTCTTTTGGAACATTGTAGCAATTGAAATATTATATTATGTATGAAATATTATATTATGTACAAATAGTATAGCGTTCTGGAAAACTATTGTATTTAAATTGTACTGTATTTAGATAACTGATTTATGAGTCTGTTGCAATTATTGTTTTGAACTTCTTTCTCATTTCAAGCATTACATAATCTTCCAATTCCCTCACCAAGAGCATAGAGTTGAAATTTGCTAGATGGTCAATGAGCTAGGATGATAGCTTGAGAGAATAAATGAAATGACAATCGAAATAGTCAACACAAGAAGATCAATGCAGAGAAGGAAATCGATCTTCTAACGGTAACGATCGAGTGTGACTGCTATCGTCGTTCAATTGCTCGACATTTAAAGCTACTTAGCGTTAAACCACAAATTTGTATAAAACGAGGCAAATTTAGACTCACAGACCGAGTGTAAATGAAACCGAAGAGAGAGAGAAAGAGAGTTTACTATCTCCAAGGCTGATGAGTGTATTAATAGAAATTATTAAAATGTATTAATAGAGATTAATATTCGAAATGTCGAAACTTCGATACCTCTTAAATTCCGAGAAAGTTTTGAAATCCAGAATTTCAAAATATATTTTTTTTTCGTGATTCGAAATTCGAAACTCAAATAAAATCAATGAATAAAGTACTATTTACAATGTAAATGAAGAAGTGTGATCCATTTGTATTTCGAATGTTCTGTGCGAAATATGTACTTCGTGAACGATTTTTTCTTTTTTTAAATGTGTGATCAATCGTAATTCTGGGATAATAACATAAAATATTCAGATCTAAAGAAATTATAAAAAAAATATCTTATTACTTTATCATCAAATTTAGGGATCTTATTACTTTATCATCAACTTTGAAGGACTTTTCAATACATCATTATGGTCGACAGAAAGAGGAAATAGATTAGATCCAGGAAGAGTTGGAATGTCAGTTCTTAAACAAAAATCTGGATTAAATATTTCTGCATGATGTATTTTTGTTTGTGTATTATTTAATTATAACCAATAAAAAATTGATATAAAGGTGTTATTTCCAGTTCTTAAAACCAAAAATTTCTTCTACAAAGAGAAATCAGTACTTCAAATTTCGAATTTTGGAAGTTTCGAAAGTTTCAGTTTCGAATTTCGAGAATTTAAAAATTAGTTTCGCATCCGTTTCTAATAGTTAATAAGACTACCGTGTTAAATTAAATGAGCGTATACAGAAAACTACAGAGCTTTCCTTTAAATGAAGTCATTAATGTCGAATAACACAAAAGTATATTATTATATGTATCTATTATAGGTATGTATATTATAAGAAAAGCATAATTGCATCGAAACTGATGGTATATTCTATATGGTATAAACTGATGTATATGAAAGTGATATCTAAATATTAAATATATTAGTCATTTTTCAAATCACTTTTTGATCGTAAATGCCTAATTAACATAATAAAATTGAAGTATTTATTCCTCTTCCATAGGAGTATTCTTAATTGATTTAGTTGAACATTCAAACATCTTGGAGCCCATTTTTGTATAGTTTACTGCTTAATAGAATAATTTTGTCCTCAAACAATTTGTTTTTTTTAATTTAAATTACAAAATATCCTAAACGTGAACTACGAATCCGTAATAACGTGCACTATGTTTATTTTTTACACTTTCAGATTTTTCTATGAATGTATAAAAATTGGCATTACTTATTATGAATTTTGTCTTATTTATTATACAATAAATATTTATACTATGAAACATTTATTATATAATAATAAAAATTTCAAGTTATAAAAAAGTTCGTGCCACATTTCAGGAACGTGCAGTAGTGATCAAAACGAGCAAAATAATCTTTATAAACATGAAGTCAGGAACCATTAATTTCGGAGTAATGAGATGTTTTTGTCACGAAGTATATTCGTAGCGTAATATGTAATATGTCTCATACACTTCTGCATGTTTTCTCATAAATATACGTATTGAAAGATCTCCGACATTTCTGTTATTACTTGAAAAATTTTTAGTGCAACGCTATAATACTGAGATAACGAAATACATTCTCCTCTGAATATGATTAGTGAATGACGTCAATATATATTCTTATTTACATACTTATATTTCTTCCGGAAAAGAAATAAAGCTTACATTATATGTACTTATTCATATAGTTATATTTCTTCCAGATTGGATAACTGAGATGGCATAGAATCTGTTATGCCGCTATCATAGGTTTAAAGTGGAAGAAGAAATCTACTAACTCCAAAATTAATAATTCTTGGATTCATGTATTTGCTTACCTTTATAAGTACTATATGCTCATGAAGTTTGGCACTAATTTTTTTGAATATCCTGAACAAATGGTAATTAATTAAAAGTAAATAATTATTAAGTGATTATTAATTATTTAATTATTTAACATTTAATTAACGAGATATTTCCTTCATACTACGGCTTGGTGAGTTATCATAATTTAAATATTATTATTGTTAAATGCATAAATATGCGTAGTATAAACATCATTATTAACACTACTGTTGTCTTCCATACTTTCAAACAACTTTCTTTTTGCAACAATTTATTTATTAAGGTTGTAAAATTATTTCGAATATCGAAACTAAATGTTTTAAAACTACGTATATTTTAAAAATAATTTGGTCATATAAAGGAGAACAGCAGAAGTAATGTAAGCATTTCCCATGAAATTTTTACTTAGTTGTCTTTATCTTCCCGACACAAAAATAAATTAGTAAAAGTATGTTTCAAACGACTACTACGACCACTCAGAATAGAAAAGTAATACAGGAGTGAATCTAATTTTATACAAAAAGTTAATTAAGATCCATAAAATGTATAAAATACCTACTTCTTTTTTTGTTTAAATATTTCAGACTCGACAAATATATGTGAATTTTTATGACTACCGTACCAATGACATTGGTACTCAAAACCACGGAAATTTTTACTTGAGCAAATTAAAATCACATCATTATGATGTTTTTGTTTTGACTTGATTGTTATAGTTTACAATGTCCTTACCAACAACAAATAGAATTCCTTTTGCTTTTTCCATGTTTTTTTTCATTAAAATATGCGAAATAAATACTTTTATAATCGTTTATTACCTTACATTTAAAAAAATTATATTCATTAATTTTTCTGTTTTACTTCCAGTAAATTAATAGAATTGACTGAAAAGTTGAGTCTCAAACTAACCGTTGAGTCGTTGACGATCAAAGAAATAAAATGAGTAATAATAATAAGTAGCTCAAGATGAACAAAGTGGAACAAATCATATCGAAAGTGTCTTCAATTTCGCGAAAAGCATGGCATACCAGGATATTTCAGCAATAATAACAAGTCAGTTATCTGAAATGTTTTTACTGCTCTGCCGTTGATAACGTTGGAAAGCGTTACATGTCGAATATACCAAGATTCCACCTAAGGAGGAATGTGCTTATTTTATGGAATGCATTACTTGCATTGTTTTTCATTTTTAGATTTATTAAGATGAGATCGGGAATGTCTCACGCCATTATGGATCTTATTATAGTATTTGTCTTAGCTGGTAATCTTACATTGATATCTTACTCCTTAACTTATATTTTTTTTAAAATAATAAGGCTATTCGACAGACATTAACTGAATGAGTCATTCAAAACTTCGAAACCTCGAAATCTAAAAATATTTTGTTGGAAATTCTTCGAAATTTTCCACAAAGAAACAATTTATTTATTATATGTTCTGGGGAGTAAATATATAGAGTATAAATTAAGAATTGAATAAACAATTTTGTTACAAACATTCTAAAACTCTTTGTTGAGCAGAGCAAAACAAATCAATATAACTAACATAATGATTAGCTTCTATAAACACTCTGATGATCAGATCGAAGAATCTTAAATCAAATCTTAAATCAATCTTAAGTCAATCTTAAATCTTAAATCTTAAATCAATCTTAAATTAAATAATTGCTTTTAAAAACGATAATATATAATTACAGATGGAACTCACACTAGCATTAAAAAAATATGAAATCAATGAATAAAGAATTATTTGATGTATGTATATCTCAAATGTTTGTTGCGAGGTAAATCGCTGGGTTAGTTTTCGTTTTTAATGATATAAGCAGATATGCAATAATGATAATAAAATAAATATACCAAAATCTAAGGAAATTGTTAAAAATGTACCTTATCAGACCTCCATCAATTCTTTGTATAGTTTGAAATGAAATTCTAGTACATCACGTGTATAGTTTGAAGTGAAATTCTGGTACATCACGAAATGCCGGTACTATAGCCGGCATACAAATACAAGTACATTAACTCCAAAAAGAGTACGGATATTATTGTCCTTAAACAAGAATCTGTATCAAGATATGTTGTTATATTTTGTTTGTGTTTCGTTCAACTGTATGAAACTGAATGAAAATTTATATAAAAGTAAATTAATTTCAATGTAAAGTAATATCAATACTTCAAGTTTCGAAAGTTTCGAAATTCTACACAATTTTGGATTCGAGTTTCAGGAATATAAGAATTAGTTTTCGAACTCATTTCTAATTTTAATGCTCATCTATATCTTATTTTAGTTAATTCCTTGGTATTAATCTGAGATAATGGTGAAAAACTGATACTTACAATGAAAAGATAAAGCACCTGATCTCTCAAGAACTGGAACTTTATTTATGTTGCAAACATAAATAAACAAAAAAATAGTTATATCATCTAATCTTTTAATGTATGTATAATCTTATATCTTAGTGATTCACTTTTAAAAGTTAGCTTGAAATATTTATCGCTCATTAAAAATTCTTCTCTAGGGATTATAGACAAAATATGTGTGTGTGTGTGTGTGTGTGTGTGTGTGTGTATAGAAAATTTAGTTATTTCATCATTAATTGAAAATTTCAACACTTTCAGTAACATGATAAACTTGCCGAAAGATTATAATTTTGAGATGAGTCTTCATCACTCATTCTTGTATTAAAAATACATTAGAGAATTATAATTTATAATAACTTTATAATAACTTTAATAATAAATTAATAATTAATATTATAAATTTAATAATATAGATACTATGATGCAAGAAGAATAGCATAGATATTCTCTCTAATTTTGATCTACTATTCAAACTACAAACGGTTTCCAGCAATAACATTTAATTATATTAAATAGCACAAAGTGATTAACTCGTTTGAATAACACATTACAGATCGTAATAAAATATAGATTTACTTACTAAAATTTAACCTAACTTACTAAAATTACTGACTAGAAATTATAAAAATTAATTAAAATTTTTAATTTATTTCAACAATAATTAATTGATTAATAATTACGATTAATATGATCGATTTATCTCTAAAATTAAATATTATTTAATTTTATTACATTGTTTTATTAGATTTTAGATTTTGTTAAAAATCGTCGATACGATTTCGTTAAAAAAAAACAATATGAAGGTATTCTTTTAATTTGTTACGAAAAGCGGAAATCGTGCAGTTTCCGGAGGAGAAAGAAACAAGAGAGTAAAGAAATTTCTTCTCCTATGACTCACAAAAATGTGTACGAGCCACCAGTTGGATAATTGATAAGTTCGTTGTCGATTAACGAATAACTATATAGGAACTCTTTCGGCTAAAATGACGTTGTTACGGTAATCCGTAAATGTCTTGTACATCCACATTTTTTGATCGAACTCGGATCATAATGTTTAGCTGTTCGCACGCTGACCAAACATTTTTTTTAAGTTTGGTTAATAATTGTCCGTAATTCATCCTCAGACCATGGTTTCGAGCATGTACAATTTGATGATCTGTCTCGACCTGCTGTCCACCAAGGCTTTTATAGCACAGTCATCGAAAACATAATTCTGGATCAGTAGCCTTGATTCAGTTTGATTAGTTTTATTAAACTAAATATCATAACCATGATTACTGCCAGCATATTCTGATTTCTTACTATTGTTTAATCGCAAACTCTATCGGCCAGTTGTCGTCTTTATGTAGTACAGCTGTTAATTCTACAATTCTATTTTATGCCTATTAGTTATATCTCGCGTTTAACTAAATTTCTTTCTCAGAGATACAGTACTGGTAATATTGGCAATAGTGCTAACTCTAACGTTGCAACTGGTTGTTGGAGGTCTACTACGGCTGGCTCGCCATCTTCCTGCTCAGACACTACTGTTAAAATAGATTTTCTTATTCGACGTTTTCCCATTACCAGACGATTAATTAATTCGATTCGGCTATAGTGTTTAAGCATTTCTCTCCAGCTACTGAATACCACTTTAAATTCATATTTTCTGTCTTCTGTAAAAATTCGCGGCCAAAGCGCTAGACTAACGAATAAAATTTCTTAAAATATACGTAAAATTACTTAAATGCATTTAATATCATTAAAATACAAAGTCACGTAGAACGTATAAAAACATATAAGATAAACAAATTAGAAGAAAAACAAATTTTAAAAAGATAAACAAAGTCATTTTACAACGTTTAATATTAAATGAAAGTATACCTAGTAGCCGTAAACCAACGTTAAATAATTGCAATATCCATCATTTGTCAATATATCTAAAGTATCATACATTTCTACAAAATGTTAACAAAAAAATTAAAATATTTTTTATACGTTAATACGTTATGAATATATGTTAATATGTAAAATAAATAAATAAATCCTGCTTAATTATAATGAACGTCAACAACATTTGATCTTTATTTTGGCATACATGCATCATGTGATATTTTCCTATTACATATATTTCCATAATTTTAAAATTTGTAATTACAAAATAGAAAGAAGAATACGCATACAGAATATATTAATGTATGTAATACGTTAGAAAATAAAAAAAAGAATACGTATACGGAATATATTAATGTACATACATTATTCAATAAAGTGAAACGTTTACAATAAAACTCCATCTATTTGAATCAAATATCAGCCAGAACACTTATTGTTTGAATTTATTAATTTAAACATGAATACCTATTATATGAACATCAACTGTTTGAACTAAATTCCGTATTCAAGTTTACGTATGTGAAAATGAATTCAAGAATGTAAAGAAATAAATTATTATTACGTAAAGAAGATTACGTAACTAATTGTCAATTCATTCAGGATCAAGTTGTAATTAAACTATACATTTTTATGTAAACACATATATGCACATATAATTCTATGAATCTAATTAAACAATATAAATAAACTTAATATCACTCACTATATGTTAGACTATAATATNATATAATAAAAATAATATATATATATATATATATATATATATATATATATATATATATATAGAGAGAGAGAGAGAGAGAGAGAGAGCATTGGAAAACAGTGCTTCATGTTTTCTAACTAATGCCAAGCGTTAGTTCAGTTGTAGCTTTGTATTGCATATTTTATTATTATTTATTGTAAACGCAGAAACAATATTATGTAGAAATAAGAGCAAAGTAGCTTTAACATAAATTTAATAGAATATTATGACAAACTTCGTTTATATGAATCGATTAATGTTGGGTGTCATATATATGAACTCATCAGAAATTGAGCAACTTCTTCTATACATGCTATACGCGTATTCGTTTCCTCTAATTTACAATTAAAAATTTTTAGATCATAGAGAAACATTTTTATTTTTGATAATGAAACATCGCATGCATGCAGAAACGAGGGTCAGAGGATATTGACGTTCATTATGATTAAGCAAAATTGTTTTTACATACATATGACTAAGCAATATTTTTTTTATATATAATAACATATATTACCATATGATGAATATTTTCTCTTTTTTTACACTTTGTAGAGATAATATTTTAAATACGTTGAAGCGACGAGTTACTATTCAATACGTTTCAAAAGAACCAGAAGAACATTTGGCTTATAACGTGCAAGAACGTTTTTAAGAAATCCTTCGACTATAAATTCAAAAGTTTCGAATAATTTTATGTTATATTCGTACATTGGTTGACTTCTTTATCTTTATACACCCATTTCAAATGACTTTGTATACTTTGTGCAGTTTTATGTATTTTTACGTGTTTTACGTGGTTTTATATTTTAATGACGTTATGTATATTTACTTTACTTAATTCAAGTACTTTTATTCGTTGATCCAACGATTTGGTCTTGAATTTATATTTTACGGAAGACAGAAAATTAATTTTCTTCAGCGAAAATTAAAGTTGTTAAGAGCTACATCATATAAAGATGACCATTGACTACTAAATTGATGTATGCATTCTGTGATTTCATGCTTTATTGTTACTTTTGGACAAAGAAATTCGGTCATCGAGCACAGGATTGTGACAAGCAAACATCATCACCTGTAATCGAATCAATCACTTTTACGCACATTGAAACTATATTTAGGTGATAATGACAATTGTTATAAATTTGTTATCGCTCTATCAAACTCATGTAGACTGGTCAGTTTTATTAAATAAAAGTATTTGCTTTGAAAACTACTTGGAAAGCTAGAATACTAAAGAGCGATTTTTGTGGTATATATATATAAGTCACAGGCAAATATTATAGATATTATATATATAGATTTATGCGATAAAATATTATATATATATATATATATATGGGAAAGTTTCTTATTGTTAGCTTACTTTTGTATAGTGTGAGCGATGAAATGCGAACGATAGTTTAAAAGATTCATAAAAAAGTTTAAATATAGAAATTTGTCGAAAATTTGTCGAAAAGTTTTCTTTCATTGCATTTTTCATCTATGAATTTAACTTTATATATTAATAAATTACTTAGTATATATTAATATATTAATATATTAATAAATTACTTTATATATTAATAAATTACTAATTTTTTTTTAATATGTGCTATGGGATTGGAAGAATTCATGAGTGAGATAAATGTAACGAAAATAAATATGTGTTGAATAGAACGTTTTATAATCTATTACGTTATGCTATTACTACACTCACTGTTGTATATTGGATTCCACATTTTGAGTCCATACTGATTGTCAATTTGCACTTTATACAACAGTAACATGCATTCTCTCTTTCTTTCTCTCATGTTCATAAAATTTACCATTCTTTGTCCGTAGAAGCAAGATCGAGCTTTTTTTTGTAGCTTCTTATTGCATATACCGAAAGTTTACAACAAACATAATTTATGTGAATCAGGTCCTCAATCAAATCACAACGTAGACCGATCGTATAACCGTTAAAGAGATATTTTTTCCTCCTTCGCAAATTTCTTTTATAGAATTTTAATAAATGATATTAACGTAAGCTCCATTCTTACATATTTATTTGTTTTTGACAAATGAATTCAAATTTTTTTGTTGAAAGGTAATTGAAAGCGAAACGTGTCAATTTTTGGTATGAAAAAAGGAAGTACGTATCGACCTACTACCGAGCTATAGTTTAAGTAACTCGATTACTTGTCAAAAACAAAAAAGATCAATTAATACACTGTAGCAGATATCAAAAAAAAACAAAAATATTAAAAATTAAAAAAAATATTAAAAATTTAAAAAAATGACGGCATTTGGAAGATAAAGATTCGATTTTTCAGATTTTGTTTTTTGAGAAACTGTAAAAATCAAAAAAGATATATNTAAAATTAAAAAATATTTTTTTTTTTATTCCTTTTAAATTTTTTTTTTTTTTTTTTTTTTTTTTTAGTAAAATTGTGTAGCTCACATATGTAAAATATATTGCTCACAGGTGGTGCACTGGTTTATTGCGATATACAAGATCAGACTTACCAGTATTAGACGAGTTCTTTATTACACCAAATGTATATTTGACCAAAGTCAGACGATTTCTCTCGATTTCGAAGCCAATGTAAAAATGGGGGAAATTCCTTCGTTTCTCTTTCCTTCGAAGAATTTTGAATTTTAAAGTGGGAGAATATTTTGTTAATATTTTTGGAAATTTCGCCCGAGTGGATGTCACTATGACAGAATCTACGTTATTGAAATACGTAGCGTCCATGTGTATAGCTAAATATTTAACTATTTTTGTTTGAAGTAAGATAACATTGTTAAGGACAACAGGTGGAAGAGTTCCATTTTTTAAAATAAATGTAATATGGTTACACTTCCCAGAATTTACTTTTATTTTCCATGCATTTAGCCACTGCTCAATTTTTAAGAGATGTTGCAACATGTTGTGCGCTATTTTTGGATTGCCATGCATAGTTAGTACCATCAGTAGTAGTATCATCAATAAAAGTAAAAATTGAGGTCTCGTAAGTGGTAGGAATATCTGCAGTATATAGCCTGCTTCGATGTTACGAATATCTGAAAACGAGTCTTGTATCTTAACGGAAAATGTTCTATTTTTAAGGTATTTTTAAGGAGCAAAGAATCGATAGTAGGGAAGGAAAATTTCGTCTAACTTCGAATAAGAGACGTTCATGCCATACTTTATCGGAGACTTTTTCTATATCTTCTTTTGTTCTAGTGCAGAATAAATTTTATTGGTTAACCTGTGCATTTGCTCAATCGTCGCACATTTGCTTCTGAAAATAAATTGATTGGTGAAAATTAAATTTTCTTCCTCATTCTGGTTAGGATAATTTTTTCTAATAGTTTAGACATTGTGGGAAGCGAGATCGGTCTATAAGACAATAATAAATGAGGGTCCATTTTTGGTTTGGTAGCATTATGATTTGAGCTACCTTCCAGTTTGCAGGAAAATATTTATTTCTTAGAACCACGTTAAAGATTATGGTGAGCATTCTAACCGCTTTTGTGGTTGCGGTGGGAATTCTTTAAGAATCTTTTCACTAATCATATCAATTTCAGGTGTTTCTTAATCTCGTGTTTCTCAGATAAGTTTGACTTCTTTTACTATAGTTGGTGTAATAATTTGGACGGAATGCTCAGTTATAGCCTGCGAAATAGGAATAATTATGGTAATGCTACCAGCATTGGATTTAAATGTATTTTGAAGATGTTCGGCGAAAGTGTTTGCTTTTTCAAGTATACTCCTAGCCCAGTTGGAGTCTTTTTTTTTAATAGCAGGTTGAGCATTAATTGATGTTTTCAATCCTCTGGCAGCTTTCCAGAGAGACCATGTCTTCATTAGGTGATAGTTCGTTCCCGTTTCAGGGCGGCGGAAGGAAGAAAGGAGAGAGAGAGATGAAGGAGGGCCCTCCTCAATCTGAGAGCGAGGATGGTGGCTGTAAAGTGGTGGCTTCTTCTAAGAGGAAGAGAAGGAAGAAGGACAGACCGGTGAGGCAACAAAGTGCCACCGACTCCGCCTCGACTGGAGCTGTGGCGCCCGTGAAGCAGAAAGGCAAGCTGCCTCCACCTTCGAGGATGGTTGCTGTCGCACTGACGATCCCTCCCGGAGGAGAGCTTATCTATGCCCAGGCTATGGCCAGGGCAAGGAGAAAACGGTCAATCTGTTTGATCTGGGCATAGAGGAGGTGGGCCCAAAAAGGGCGACGACTAGGGGATTGATTCTGGAAATACCTGGTCAAGAGGGAGGGAACAAGGTGGCCCTGTTAGCGGCCAGGATGACGAGAGTCTTGGAAGATTCCTCTGTCAGGGTGGCAGTGCCGCACAAGACGGCAGAGCTGAGGATGAGTGGGCTAGATTACTCAGCCATCCTCGACGAAGTGGTGGCGGCAGTTGCACTTAGAGATGTGTGCCGGGAAGAGGATATTAAGACAGGAGAGATAAGATCGGTCTGAGGGTATGTGGCTCAGATGCCCCCTTGCGGCGGCCTGTAAGATCACCGCGGAAGGGCAGCTAAGAGTGGGATGGTCATCGGCAGCAGTCGCATGCAATGTTACAGATATCTGGAGGTGGGCCATGTACGACATAGGTGCGTGTCGGCGCAATGATACGTGTTATCGATGCGGTGTTGCGCGTACCGCTGCCCCCGGATGCAGCGTTAACGTGCTATGTGGATGACACGCTGGTGCTGGTATAGGGGTGCGGATGGGGTAGGACGGACCGCCTTGCGAAACTAGTGGTGGCATTGGTCGTGGCGGTTATAAGGGGATTGGGGCTGCAGGTGTTTCCCCAAAAAACAGAGGCCATGTAGATCCATCACACGGCTCGGTGGGGAGATCCTCCAGCCAGGAAGACAATTAGGGTTGAGAGGACGGAGGTCCAGTTTGAGACCCAGCTGGTCATTTGAAGCGCATTTCGCCCGCCTGGTTCCTCGGGTGGAGACGACTGCAAATGCTCTATGCAGGCTAGTGCCGGGGCTCGGGGTTCCGGGAGGGCGAGTGCGGCTGCAGTAATAGGAAGTAAGCTGCTATACTGCGCCTCGGCGCAGCCTTTTACTAGTTAGGAGGCTGCACCGTATGACTGTCGTCAGAACGGTTAGAGGATACCGCACCATCTCCGGAACGGCAGAGGGCCTGATTCTCGCTATTCGAGCTTCAGGCCCTTAGGAACCGGGATATCTACGACGGCACTAGGGGTCTGGGGAACGGCGTAACTGCCGCTGTGGTTAAGAGACGCAGAGGTGGCCGTGGTTAAGAGACGGGCGAGGCGGAGGCTGCTCACGAAATGGTGTGCCTATTTGGATGTAGATGGGGTGACGGGACGACGTGTCGTCGAGGCAGTCCTCCCGGTGTGGGACGACTGGCTCGACAGCACGGCTGCTCCCCTTACGTATAAGGTGGTGCAGGTACTCCCTTAGCATGGCTGCTTCGGAGAGTACCTGCAATGAATTAGGAGGGAGCCGATTGCCGTGTGCCACCACTGCGGGCAAAAGCAGGACTCGGCTCGAGCACTTCCCGGCGCCGTGACCTGGTAACAGTAATAGGAAGAGATTTGTCGTCTGAAGCGATTGTGGATTTTGTTTGCCCGCTAGCTCTGCGGGCAAACAAAAGAAGATGGAGCTCCGTAACCTCCTTCTGTGAACAGGTAATGCTCCGGCGGAGCGGGAGAGAGAGAGAGGGTAAGTGCGGGCGGCCGAATGCGTCGTCGTAGGCGCCGTACCTGACATTAATTCGGGGTTCTGGTAACAACAGAACCCCGGCTACTAGCGGCCAGACTTGGGGCAGGAGTCGTAGGATAGTGTGGTCACTCCCTGCGTCAAAACCACGCGGCAATGGCAGGAGTAGAAGGACGAGGAAGCCTGCCCACCTCTGTTCGGTCTGGGTAAAAACACGCGCTAGAGGAGACCGGTTGTGTTCGACAAAAGTTCCCGGTTTCCTTTCATCACGCGCCGAGGTGGACCACCGTGTAGGATTTTAGCCGGTAAGAATCCGGCACTAACTTGCCCCAAGAGCAGCAGGGTGTCTATGAAGATTTCCCCACACGTTAAGAAAAAAGGTGATAGTTCGTTATGTAGGTGTGAAATTCTGCGTTGCAGTGGTTTCGGATTAATTGCTTAACTTCTTTTGTAATAGCGTTTAATCTGCTTTTGTTCTGCAGTGTTTTGTCAGATACTTTTTATTTTACGTTTCGACTTAATCCTCTGCAGTATAAAGGCTGGATAGAATGAAAACTTTTTTTGTTTGATGGCGATCCAGCCTGCTTCTTATATTAAATCAATGAAATTGATTACTGCTAATTTAATTTGTTCTGATGTCTTTAGAGGTACATTACAATTTATGTTAGCTCCTAGATATTTTTCAAATTGAACTCAGTTAGTGCTATTGTTATATAAATGATTTCTTTCGTTTGTATACATTGATTTGGATGAATCAATAAGAATCGGAGAATAATCGGAAGTAAGGTCTAAGCAGGGCTGCTGTGAACTCATGTTTGTGTAATTCTTTAATAATTGCAAAGTCCAGTAAACCCGAAGTTTTTTCTTGTGTCAATGGCCAACATGTTCGTTTGCTCGTTGATATTATATTCAATGAAAGTTTTGGTATAGCTTGTTCTAAAACTTGTTCGTTACCTCGCGGTATATTTGTTTTTGAGCCTCATAAATTATTTTTGGTGTTAAAATTCCCACTAGCAATAAATTTGTTCTCTAATAAGTTGAAGAAGCTTTCGTATTTCTACACCGATATTTTTTGATTTGGAGGGCTAAAGATAGCAGCCAGTGTAATATTGCCACGACTAGTGTTTATACTTACAGTGGTAGCTTGTATGTGTACATCAGCAATCGAGCATTGGAAAAAGTGCTTAATGTCTTGTTTGATAATTATCGTTGAGCTACCCACGTGCCCTGCCAAATGGATATTTAGTATCATTAACATTATAAAGTAGAATTTTGATAAATCATTTTATTGTGAAATGAACTTTTGCAATGAGCAGCAGGTCCGTATCCATAAAAATATTTAACAATCGTAGTTGACTCGACTTTGAAAAAGGAGCCTTTGACCTTAGTGCCTTTGACTCTACCTGAGAATGATCTGATTGAGCCGTGCTAAGGTCATTTCCGCGTGCCTTAACTCGATGGTTGTCAATGTTTTATTACACTAAAAGTGTTTTTGCATTTCTCTTATTTCTTGCGTTATTCGTGAATCGGAGACAATAAGCTACGACCCTAAGCAAAAAGTGTGAAGAATTTGAAAAGTTGGAGAATTTTGAAAAGATACTTCATTTGTCAGAAATGTCGTGGTGATTTGCTTGTTCCTTTCTTCCGGAGGATCTATTGGCTGTTGCGAAAAGGTTGGCCATGCATTATCCGATTTGTTAAGCCAAGCCGGACTTGACCACCAAAGAGTTGTATCAATTAAATGCTTTGGCTGAACACCTCGCGAAATTAAATCAGTTAGGTTATCTTCTGATAAGATATGCCTCCAACTGTCGGATTTTCTGAGTGATTGGATTTCCGCGACTAGAATGTCTTCCATCTGGTAGGAGGACTTCGAAGTCAAGCAAATGTCATTCTTGAATCGGTCCATAAATATTCGTTTACGGAGTCCTCTTAATGCTAATCTAACCTTAATAATAAGATTTGCTAATAGTACGGTTCCGCATAATTCTAACCGCTGCAACGAGACTGTTTTTAATGGGGCTACTCGCGATTTTGCGCATAACAGTCTTGTTGTCCATCTGCCTGTATCGTCTCGAGTTCGCAAGTATATGCACGCATAAGTGCTCTGAAGCATCTGACAACCCGTGCATCTTTACCTGTGCTCTCGAATTTGAGTTATTAATTGTACCACGCCGTGGAGGAGTTAAATTCTACACGTATCGGTTTTCTACCGGTATTCTACCCGTTGTGTGTACAACTCTTGTGAAATTGATTCGTCCCAATTTGATTTTAGTTGCTAAAGACGTTGTAATATTAATTTTGCTGTAATGATTATATGTCTGAATAAATGGATCTAATATCTTTGTTATGTCTGATAACGTGCTACGTTTTGTGACGCGCTTGCTAATTGTCATTGCGCATTTGAATTCAAAGGTATCATTGCTTGGTGACCACAACAAATTTAATGTTTTTGGGTCCTTGTCTGCTTAAATTTCGATTTGATCCATTGTGTTTGTACGTTGCTGGATTATTTCGCGATGGTTAGATGCCCACTTCCGTAAATGAAAACCATGCTAGTGAACGATTTTCTCGGTTCTCGGTAGAAGATCATTTACATAAAAATCATTCATAATGATCTGTCTGACTCGAAGAGACATATCCATATGTTAGGTTCCTATGTTATATAGCACCCGCGTTGCTAAGAAAGGAGCTGATGCTATTCCATATGTTACAGTATTCAACTGATATGTGTATTTGGGCCTAAGATTTGCCAATACATCTTTTCAACGTCAGATGATAGTACAGGGTTGTACTGCCTGAATTTAACTAGAATGGGACAGAGATCGTTTTGAATTGTCGGTCTCATTCGTTGTACGTCATTCACAGACAGACCCGAGCTGTTTTGGTTGAAACATCGATGACTCGATTTCTTGTGGTGATACTGTTGTTTTTTGAAACAGCGTAATGAGGAAGATAGTATACCGGTGGTGTGTAATCTTTCGGTTCAATTAACTTAGTTATGTGACCTAGCCGTTCATACTCATCTGAAAATGATTCGCATTTTCTCAACGCTAAGTTTTTATTTAGTTTGCGTTCCAACGGAGGAATCGGATTTCGCGAGAATTCCCCAAGTCCTTCATATTGTCTTTGAACGCTTACAATATAACGGCCTGATGAAGACCCACCATTATTACGTCTTGCGGAGGTCCTTTTCGACATCGTCGGAAAATCAACTAGACTTTTGTACAAATAAAACTTTATTTACATCTAGACTGCACCATCCGAACGTCTACACAGTTCGATGCTCTTTATTTGAACATTGCCGATCGTCAACGAATCGACCAGCCGATCAATATATCGATATTCGTAATCGAAGGAGCATCTTCAAAGGATAACAAACGTGATGTCCTGCTGTGTCATGATGAACATTTCACAGCGTAAACGTAAATTGATAGTTTAGTACAACTTGACAAAAAAATCACAAAAATTTTAATAATAACTTTTGTTTGAAGTGAATTTTAAATAAAGTTTTATTTAAAAATTGTATATAAATTATTTGATATAAATTATTAAATAATATTATATACAAATTATTAAATAACAATTAAAAAAGAATTCCGTACTAAGAAATAAAAAATCGTATTTCAAAATATAAATGAACTTAAATAATAATAAAATGTTAGAATAAAAATATGAATACAAATATGAATAATTATTTTATGTCGCATCGAACAAACAAATACCTGTCATTTTTAAGCATAACAATTTAGACAAAATAATTTTTTACACGATTAATATTGAATTATTTAGTTATTTTTGTAAAAAAACCAAGCGATTGCAACTGCTTTAATATTTAGATTCTTTTTGATGTATTGCAAATATTTTATGATCTGCATTAGTTTCTTCTTTCTTTTTTGTAATGTTTACAACTAGTGAGTTCAGAGTATAATTGGAGTTAATATGAAGAAATCTGTGAAACAGAAAATTCGAGTTTTTCGGTAGTCTCGAGTAGAAATGGCAGAAAATGTTAATATTAACTACAATTTGAATTCATTTGAAGCTTTTATAAAATATAAAATAGGTGATTATTGTGCAAACTTTTATAAAAAAATATTCCGTGAAACTATACTTCTATTCTAATTTCCTTTGTAGAAGAAGAGATAATTTATAAAACGACGTTATTTGCTCATCTCTGTTTGAAAAAAAGTGGAAAAATTTTATTAAGATTAAATTTTTTTTAAGAAAAATAATCATATAAAATTTTATTGAGAAAGTATTTCTTTTCCATGTGTTAAGAAATATTGATCTCTCTTCGAAAAGTGCAAAAGTGCATATTAAGGAAGGAAACGCAAATCTATATACTACTTGTCTGACACGTATTCACGTTAGTTAATGCGTTATTAAGGACCTTGCATAATCTACCAACGATGGATCTATCCTACTCCTAATTTTCTTTCTTCATGAATAGAACAAAATTGTATAAAAAAACCTTGTTTCAATCCTTGTTTGAACGTTAAAGTTGCATCTCTACTGAGCAAAAAACGGGCCATAGTAAATTCCCCTAGAAAAGTCACTGATAAAGATGAAAGAAAATTAGGAAATATCTGTGATAGCAGACAATATATCCAATATTTCATCGCCGAGTAAAATACAGAACGGCTTTATCGCCATCAACGTGCTCATGAGACTTGGTCTATTCAAAGTTCGATGTTAGTGGTAATGTTAGACATTCTAAGTTTTTATTTAACGAGCGTATAAAGTTCTGAAAGCGTTGTTTGACACGTTTCTATGTATTTTTGAATTGAATTGAATACCCCAGAACTTCTAATTTCAGACTTAGTCAAACTTGTACCTTTATTTTTTGTCCTTTCTTTTATTACCGAAAATAATGATGATAAACAAGTGTCCTTCAGTCATCGTTAGCAGGTAGAAACAAATTATGTACATGGGCAATTTGCTGCTAACAAGAAATGTCGCTTTAAATCTGAAATAACACTCAAATGTTTTACAGAATGTATTGCTCCAGTACTGCTTCAAGTAGATGTAATGTTTCTGTAAGTAGTATACTTTACAATATGCAAGAATAAGATAAAAAGTTTCTCGATATCAGGGCAGAGCTTGAATTAGCAATCTTGTTAATATATCAAAAAAGAAAATACAGATAACAAAGGTAATCGTATTATTTTGTATAAATGGTATTAATAAAATTATATCACATGAAATATATGCATTTTCAATGTGATGTACGGAACAAAATATGAAAATAGAAAAACTTAAAATAAAAAAGAAATGTTAATAATGTACGGAGTTCCAAGTCATTCATGTAAGCTATCGACCTTGCAATGTAGTATAAGATTCTCAAAAACTTAATTCTGTAATATTTATAGCTGTTGGGTTGCACCTTTGGATTTGTATTTATTTATTATATAATTTATTATTTATTATATATTGTATTAATTCGATATCGCTAGTGATATTAGGAAAATTAGGTAATGTACAACGACAAAATTCAACATTCTTTACTTTTTTAATTTATTATTATTATATTAATGCTATTATATTAATACTATTATACTATAATACAATGTCTTTTATTTAATGTTATTATTATATTAATTACTTTTTAATAATTTTTTAAAGTGTGATCATTTTTAAAACAGTTTCTAACGTGCAAGAAGGTATGTCCTTCGCAAAAGTAAACTGTTGTTTTCCTTCCTTTGTCATTAGTTTCTCTGTTTAAACAGACCATTCAGTCATTATGTTTTTCTTACGAATAAAGTACCGAAATGTGTAGCTTTCCATCAAATCGAGAGATTGTCGAAATTTAATGTGGTCTATCGCGTTTGTTTTGTTTGAAATTTTCAACTAAGGAAATTACTAATATTACGTTGCTGGGTTATTGATTTCACTTTATTCTTATTGTATGAAATTTTATATACAATGTACGAATTTGTGAAATGTGTCTCTAAACCCTAGAAGAAAAGGTTTTGTCACCATTTAATCGAAAATCATATAGAATTTTGCAACAAATTTATATTGTGAGCTTTAACGTGACATATAAGTTCAAATGATTAAAGGGTTCTCCTGCAGACGATCAATTTCCGGGCAGCAATTACGGAACATTGCATTCATATAGCATTCAGGTCAGACCAGTGGATTTCCTTAGTCTGGATATTTGACATCCGCTATATGCCACAAGTATATTCCTGCAATCTTTCCTGAGATAGAATTATCCAAAGCGATGATTATCCAAATTTGACAGATGTGTGATCTGGACTTTTTCTCTTTCTCTAAATACATTTATAAAGCAACTGGCGAAGACCAATACTTCTTCGCTGCTGCCTTCGTCCTAGCTGTTTCGAGAATCATTCTTTCAGTAACAGTCTGGGATTGATAAAATAATAATTTCAATATCTTAATCGTGTCATTACTTGGTCGTACATTATAGTATTTCCCATGAGCACAGTTCATCCCAACATCTTCATTAAGGCCACCTCTCTCTTACTGGTCGCTGGGATGTGTTTTTGAACTTCATATCGGCAATAATAGCTTTATAAGGGTACAGTTAGAAACATTCGGTACACTAATGGCCAATTCAACCGGCTTCACAGTTTTAATAGCCTCTCACTCGATGTCATCCATCGATTATTCGACGAAGATAGGCGACATTTTAGAAATCGCTAGTTGTAATTGAATACGCTGTAGCTGCAATAGCATCGCTTCTGCTGTGTTTCTAAACCTCGTACTCTTAGCAAATATAATTCAAGATTATCTGATAATCGACACTCTGATTATCTATCGTGAACGACAGAAGAAAGAAGAAGAATTTAAATCTTAATAGAATCTGAACAATTTTACTTTAATTTATTTATTATTTAACACCATACGAGTTATTTTCATCATTATTTTCGTATTCCGTAAATTAATTTTATAATTTTATAAAACAACCTCACATTTCAGTTTGAGCATTTTGACACTATATATTTTGTATAATACTTTTTGTAAAGTTGGCTAGTGTTCGTTGTTGTTGCTGTTGTCTTTGAAGTATTATGTCGCATCACTTATAAAATCTATTAGTGGCAGAGTGTGAAATTAAAACTATTGCTCGACGGTGAAGCCATACATTATTTTATATCGACTAATGCAGATAAGTTTATAATAATTTTAATGCAGTGCTTTTAAGATTCGATACTGAACGTCGATAATAAATTAATGCAAACCGCTTAAGTGAATTGCAAGATAAAATTAAAGAACAAAGTTTTGTGGAACAAGTTACCGACTTGAAAAAAAAGAAACAAAGTCCAATGCAGATGCTAATTTCAGCTGTCGAATTTACGCGTCCAATTTTTTTTTTTTTTTGTAATTCATACTGAACGCAATTTTTAGCGTTCAGTGTGACTTACAGGTTTACATACACCAAAATCAATATACGTACTATTTCCCCAAAAAAGAAACGCAGTCACAAAGTAATATGTTACTTCATATGGAACAATTCAGACGAGTGATTTATTTGCAAAATAACCAATTAAACTAAATAACATCTCTCTTAAAATAAAAAATAATTTTTTCTATAATCTTATAGAATTTCAAAAATGTTTCAACTTTCAGTTTTACATGATTCTCCTAACGTAGAAAATTTCTTTATTTTATCTCCAAATCTACGTCAAACATTGCTACTTCTCGAATAATCTTCCCATAGATTAATATTGTTTCATTTCAAATACTTCATTCAACGATGCAACATGCATTGACGAGGATTGATGACGAAGAATGAAGAGGTGTGCTTTTTTCCAGAAAACGCAGGCGGATACCGGAAACTGGCATGAAAGACCATTTGTTCACTCCATAATTTTACTTAATTCAACAATACTTTGAAATACATGGATTTCATTCTGATTCTCAGACTTCGTTTGCAGAAAACATTTTTTTCGTTTCTAAAAACTTTTGATCAAAAATTATTAAAGCAGCTCAAATTGCGAACATAAAATAGTAATTTTTCGTTTCTTCTAGCTAAATCTTGTGTCATAGAAATATCGATTTCCCTCTATAGCATATATACCACATTTCTCCTCATTGTGTCACAAAAATATCGATTTCCTCCTATATACCATATTTTTCCTATAATAGATTTTCGCAACATTTTAAAAAATATCGCAACTTCTTTTCAAAGAATTTTAATTCTCCTATCACTACATTTATTTTTCGAATTTGTGTAAAGATAAAAAATAATATTATTTAACATATTTTAATATATTTTATATAGTTTAATGTATTTATACCTGTAAAAGACAAGAATTAACATAGGAAAATAATTTTACATGATGGTTTTCCACCATCTATAGTCAGAACTAATAAGTGCGTGCGTGCGTGCGTGCGTGCGTGCGTGTATGTATGTGTGTATGTATGTGTGTATGTATGTATTTATGCATGCATGTATGTATGTAAAAATAGAAAAATAGATAAAAAATTATTTAAATATTGTATAAATTATGTAAATATTGTATAGCTAACAGTAGAAACAGATACGTAGTGTAATTTGTAGTCTATTTAGTTTGTATAATCGAAGCTCTACAGATACTTCAAATTACGCATCTCAAACTGATAACATTGAATCATTATCTAATTTCATACTTTAAAACTGTTATAATTCTGTACATTTTTCATTCAATGCTACACTTTTTCGCTATTATTTTAGCAAACACTTCAGCTAACAGTCAGATTCTCAAGTTCTTATTCCTTGCATTAATTATGTTAATTACATTGATTCATAATACTCACAAAAATTTATTAGTTTTGCATTATAAATATAACAAATATACATCACGAAAGTATTCGAACATTTATAAAATTTGAAAACATAAATACATTATGTATGATAATTAGCGAAGTTTGAAACAAATTTGAAATAATACAGATAAGAGTTACAAAACATTTTGTGCAAGAAAATTTTACGCAGAGATCGTGAAAATACTTAAACATTTGAAGTTTCAAACCTGAGTATCTTAAAAACCACACAAAAACAACTTACGAAGAAAAGTTTTATAGTTTCAAAGAGGGAACACAATTATATATTTACTGGACGTGGTTTACAGTATTTGAAAGGTATATTTTCCTTCTCAAATTCTTATTTTGTAGGGAAAAATAGAAAGAAGACACTTTTTGTCAGAATCCCTTTTAAAAGAAAATTTAATAAATGGATAAATGAATTTAAATTTAATAAATGGATAAATGAATTTAAATTTAATAAAATTTATTTCAGTTTTGCTACTGCAAACAAAATAGAAAATGGGAACACATTCGAAAATCGACGGAAAATGCGAAAACAATCTTTTATCGCATTAATAGAACGATTTTAGTACTGTGACGAGGTATTTGAAAGCTTAGAAATAATAGAAGAAGCTAAAGAATATTGTTGCCCAGAATTTATAAGACATTATAAATATAAGCTTCTTTAATTTTAACACAAGTATGTGTATGGATGTTTTTATTGTAGAGCTGTATTGTATACCAATTATGCGCGAAGCGAAGGAATGGCAGATTTGAAGTTAAACTACTTTAATTATATGCAAGAACTTTGTTATAACAAATGTATAAGTAGTCATGGTAAGGAAAATGTATTGTGTTAATCTTTCATATAATACGAATATTTAGATATTTATATTATAATAAAGATAATATTTATAACTAGATCGCAAAACATTATTTTCTTTTTATTATAACAGAAAAGCTTAGGGTAGAAAATTTTTTTTGTTATTATATACTGTATGAATTATTCTATTTCCAATATTTTATATACTTTTGCATGTGCTATGCGTCCTCTGAATTAATGTTTAAATTTCTCATAAAGGCATAAAAATCTGCAGTTTATTTATAACAATACAGTAAATAGAATTCCAAATCAATTTTTAACCTTTAATGCAAATAAAAGAAACTGTAAAAAAATTTGTGTACTGTAACATCTTGCAAAATGGTGGAGAAAGGTCATTAACGAAATGTTCATTTCCGACGACCTAAATAGTTAAAACTTCTCCCAAAGTAGTTAAAACAAAATATTAACAAAATTAAAGTGTCAAGTCAGGTTCCAAGTTTAACTTGAATAGAGCGTCAATTCATTATTTCATTAATTCTATAGATTTAATGGAAAAAACAAAGTTATAATTTTAAATATCGATTGAATTGTGTTAGATTAACCGATGCCTCGCAAATGCTACGTAGTTACAAAAATCTAAGAGTTTTCCAGAAACATTGCATTAAAATTTCATGAAAATGATAGCAATTAAAGAATAAGTTATTATTAAAAATCATTGTACGAACCAAGCACGATATATTTTCTAACTTTCGTTGTTAGGATTTTCAGTGATTGTTTATTTGAATATTAATTGTGATTTTCATAAAGTAGATTCAAAAACTTATGATATATTACCTTATGCTTTATTTTGAATTTATGTACTTTTAAAATTAAAGAATGAAAAATAACTTTTTGAGAAATATATTGTTTCTTAATTTTCATTGGTAAAGTGTACATAAAATTCGGGTAGCTGTAAAATATTTGGTGTATTTATGTGGGACTGCCTCGGAATACACGATAGATCTACGATACCAGTAAAAGCTGCAATTATGTTTATCGAAAATTATGAATTAACTTCACGATTGTCTGTAGCTACTGTTCTTCAAAGCGATGACTTTGGTAATCATATATTTCATTCTTCTAACAAGTATTTTCAATGACGCGAATAAAAAGATATACGACTTATAATCTAAATAATTATTACATCAAGTGAAACAGGTAACAGATGTACGTAAATACCAGAAGCAAAATGAGACGTAGTATATTTGAATTTTCTGTTTAATAGTTTATGATTTTTCAATCTGTCAGAGGTGTCGCATATTATATGATCAGATATCAATATTTTTCTTTCTCTTTGCGTCGTAACATTTGAGTCACATCTATTCACCGTTAATAAAGAAAAATAGGAACATCTTTGGACTTAGGGTCCTTTGTCGTGAATTTATGATTTATTTGTTTCCTTTTTTGACAGGAGAAAACATTAGAACTCGTGATCACATTAGATTTTAATTTCACAATGTTGATCGCTGGTTCGTAATTACTTTTTTTTGTAGCATGTTACGATGTTGAAGAAACAACGCCAATAGAAGCGTTGGCTCTGTTTCTGCCGTTGAAGATCCATCTTTGTTGCAGATAAAAGTTAATATCGAAAAATTGAATTTCAAATATAAGAATGACCTGTGTGAATTCCACGTAGAATACTGTTGTAAATTTGTCAAACACGTATCGTTTGCACTTGCGGCAGTGGAATAACAGTGAAAGAACTGATAAGTTTTCGGTCGGCAAATAAGATAGGGTCGTTGATCTCATGAATCTCATTCTGTTGCCTTTTTAAAATTCTTTTCTGGGCTGATTATTTAGTGTATTTTGCAACACGATCATTAACTGATCTAACAGAAGAGTCGCTCTTTTTGACACTAGTGACCTGGAAAAGGAAGTATTTTACCATTGACTAATTGAAACAGACCAGACATTCGATGCTTTTTCACGTCCCACATTTTGAAAGTTATTTGATTCTTTTACCATTTTCATGTCATATTCAGCCATATCGATTTAGTAGGAATTAAATTCAAAATTCCTTATTTACTGACTTCAACCTAGTGACGCTTCATTGTGAGCATACATATCCATATACTTATAACAGATTGAATTAGTAACTGTACATTGCATGACGTGTGTAATGCAACTGTTTCGTATGATGCAAGTGTTTTTTAAGTAGATATTTATGGTTATTATTTTCTACTATTTCTCGTAATAGAAAGCCACAGTGGTTTAAAAAAAAATTAATATTTTTTTGAAATATCTTGAATTTTTTGTAGTACATTATGCAGAATGTCGCAGTTTAATGGACATTAAGGTTAATAAAGTGATTAAATTTTAAATTTTAAGGTTATTAAAGTGATTAAATTTTAATTTTTATGCTGTCATATCATATGCACATAAGAGTGTTAGAAGGATGAAAAAAAAAAAGAAAAAATTTAAGACATCTGTCAATTTTTGATTTTACGAAGAAAATGGTTAAAACGAAGTTACATTATTTCAAGCATATTTGTCGATGAAGAATGAATTTTTTCAAAATTATTTTTATAACATTTTAAGCTTCTTTTCTTTTCACTTTTCCAACATTCTTACAGAGCATCAAAAATAAAATTCAACTACTTTAGTAATCATTTCATTCGGATCATTTAATTTAGAAAAATATTTTGGAATTTCATGTTAAAATGATAGAGAGGTGTATCTATTATATCAGTTGAATATAATGATTCAGTCAAAATAACCAAGTATTCGTTCTTCGAAAGGTAATATAAAAGACAAGGTATGAATGATTTTGTGAAGATTTAATGATATATTTTATCGTAATAATGTAATATATTTCATCATATATTTTATTATGATATATTTCATTAAGGTTTTATACGAATTTAAAATATTCTTCTTTTTGATTGCTTTTCATCGTGGAGAACGATAAACAAAAAACGAGTTAAAGGAACAGAGATTTAAGATTTCCTGAAGAAAATATATTTGCCAAAATGTATCCTAAAAATTTCTGTCACTTTTTTACCCATCAAAATTCCATTTTTTATTATAAATAATAATTAAACTTTATAATCGAACGAAAATAATGTAAATAATATAAAAAATAATTTATTTCGTGTTTATGATTTTCAAAAAGAAGCTTATGCTATATTTGAATTAAGTAAAATAAAAGTAGTAAATAATTTTCAATAGTTTTTTTCATATGTGTAGGTCATACAATGAAACAATCGCAAATCATATCGTTGCTTTTTACAATTATAACTTGTAATACAACCGTAAATTATAATTTGTATATTTTATAAACCAAAATTTGTATTATTTATTTATTTGTAATGCATATTGAAAAATAAATACCTATGTATATATTTAAAAAAATAACAATTTTCGTTAAAAATAGTAATAAACATAATTCAAAATAATAAAAAATAGTCATTTATTAAACATCTTGTTCTTAATTTTAATTTCAAAATATTTTGCATGTTTTCTTCTTATTTCTGTTGCCGAATAAATTATATTTTTACAAGTTTACTGTGAATACAATTTTATCTAGTTAGAATTTCACATAGTTAAAGCGTACGATATTACAAGCAAACCATTTCTTCAAACGAAATTGAATTTTTTTCTGATGAACAGAACATTGTTAAAAACGTGAAAAGATCTTTTTAAAATGCACTTCAACTTAAATAAGAAATCTGAGACTTGTGTCTTTTTTAAATTCGTTCTCGTTTCCCGCGACTAAATATTAAAGGTTATTTTACTTTTTACGGATCTCATTTTACTATAATTCATTCCGTTGTAAATATAGAGCCGTCAATTGCCAATTAGACTTATTTAATCCTTTCGAAATAGTTGCTTCAATGCTATGATTGCCACTTATAAAACTGCAAATTTAGAAGTTTTTTGCCTAGAACCCGGTCAATAACACATTACCATGAGTGCATGATTATTCGGACTATACTGCATTTGCGATTATTATAAACTAACAAAGGACAAATCTGGAAAAACTAGGACGAATGGCAGTCTTGTTCAATGTCAAAGGATCAAATAGATATCGTAATCGTTTCGTTTCGTTTCGTTTTGTTATCGGTTTGCGTATAATGGAATAATATTTGTGTATCAAATACGAATTCAAGACAACTTCTTTATCGTTGATTTTAATATTAGGGAAACATTACACATTACATTTATTCATGTATTCCAAGTTGGAGAGAGTTTGCGATGTTCTGCGTAAATGCTCGCGTACGAATAGATTTGTAATTCGTTTGAAATAGATATAAAGCTACTCTTTCGATTGATGCTGATGGAAAAAGAAAAAAATGAAAAAAGAAGGCGAGACCGATAGAATTGGAAAAAAAATAAGGAGTACACATACAAAGTGTACTTTCGGTCCAATTCATCCACGCAATTATTCACTACTCGCAACTATTCATTATTTAAAAAAATGTTTGAAATGAAATTGCTGTCCTTTATGTTTTGAAATGGATATTTTATTATGATAATCAGATTTATCTAAAAATGGAAACGCCTCCGAAATCTCAGGGTCATATCCAATTTTTTAAATGGAATAATATATTTTTTTAATGTATTAATAAAAGTATGTACTAACTAATGTCAAAAAATGATCAGGTTAGGAAATATTTTAATTTCAATTTTGTAAAAACTATTGTGTGAAAAATGAGAAAGACAAGGGAATATTCTTGTATCTATGCACTGTACAGAGCAATAATCGATTACCTTGTGATCATTTCTGTAATCAGTTAGTATATAGTAATCATAGTAATCGTAATAAGTACGATCGTTATTAAAATAAATCATTAATCTTGATCAATTTTTGTA